>JAKUCM010000063.1:0-42150 GCA_023374145.1 Lepidium sativum | reverse complement strand
GAGAGAGAGAGAGAGGAGAATTCATTTTCAGCAGTATGAAATTGAAGAGACACAAATCACTGAGATATCAAAATTGAAGCAAATTTCTGAACAGATAAGTAAATGAGCTGAACCCATTAGAACATTTGTTGAGTTTACCGTTAAACCCACTAACGGCAGCAGCAACAATCGCCTTCGTCCGTGCTTCATACACTTCATAAGTTTTACAATCTTCTCTAAATATCCTATCTGTGATTGCGAGAAAAGAGAGAGATGAGGCGTGAAAATAGCTCAAAATGGAAAGAGAAGTGAGAAGCGAGAAGAAGAAGAAAGTACCAAATTCAAATCCGAGAGAAGGTTGATTGGGCATGAAAATTGAATCTGAAGAGATCTTCCAGGGACTTGTCTTCGCGTCCTCCGTCGAAAGCGGCCGCGCTCTGACTGATACATGGATTCTCTCCATTCTCCGATTATCTTCTCCGGAAGGAAAGAAAACCTAAAACTCAGGTGTTCGAAATTTTAATTTTCCCTCCCCTTCTATTAGCCTTTTAGTTTTTGAATTTTAAAAACCGGCTCTAACCGGTTGGTTAATAGTATTAAACCACACAATCCAACGTCCCCGTTGAATGCGTTAATGCAAATATTTTGATGTTACGTGTACATTAATCTTTACTGGATGTTTCCGAGTTTGGATATTAGTAGTCAAAGTGAAATTTTTTTTTTTTTTTTTGTCAACAATAGATATACAGCAAAATCACCAAATCACAAACATGACTCTCTACCTCGTCTGGCCAGAATATCGACTTTGTAATTGAGCTGTTTGGGGATGACCGATAAGGAGCAGGGAGAAAACCGTAACCAAAGCCTGCGGAACTCCTCCTGCTATGGTAAAAACGCCGGCCACTCCTCTGGGTGCTGTAGTATAGCTACGACTGTCTCACACTCCGTCGAGATCTCTACTTCATGGATGTGTGCCTCCAATAATGCTCCTAAGGCCCATAATATTGCCTCGACCTCCGCGTGAAGCGCCGATAAACATCTATGAATCCGGGTAGATCCCGACCATATCCCTTCCACCGAATCTGGAAAGCAAATCCAACCGACCCCCATATGGAGGTCCATATCCTTCCAGGACGCGTCCACGTAACACGTGTAGCCCGTGAAACTAAGATTGGTTGTGGTTGGGGATATGAAAGGTGACTTAATCACCTCGAGATGGGATACCTTTAGCCCACGTGGAACTGAGATATCCTGGCGGGCCAGAGACCACTCTCTGTACTCTACTGTAGCCCTATCTACTATAATGCGAGGGTTGTTTATGTATATATAGAGATTAATATTCACAACTCTCTTTTCAATTAGAATTAGGATCTTACGTATAAATAAATATCTAGCAAAATTTTAGCTAATTAAATTCTGTTAGGATTAGGATTAAAGATATCTTATTATGTCATCACCAATATCGATATAAATTAGGATTAAATGCAACCTCAATGCATAATATATTATAATAATCTCTTATTATATTACACTCAATATCTTGTTTTATGCTTAGGATTAGGATTAAATGCAACCTCAATGTATAATAATATATAGATATTAATATTCACAACTACCTTTTAGATTAGAATTAGGATCTTACGTATAAATAAATATCTAGCAAAGTTTTACCTGATTAAATTCTTTTAGGATTATGATTAAATGTATCTTATTATACAAAAACCAATATTGATATAAATTTTGTCATTATTCTGTTACCAATATAATAGGATCTAATTATTATTCCTTTATATAATAAGATTTCAAATAGATATAAATATTTGTGATGTAGTTATTATTTTATTTTATTTTAATTGTATTAAATATATCACCAAAAAATTATGATCGTTGGATTTGACACGTGGAAACATCAAGTTAATTACTAACTTTGAGAAACCATCCTTTATATAATAAGATTCTTAATATTCAATAAGAGTAATCTTAACTAAGATTAATAAATAATAGAATCAATAAAAGATGATTTTAAAGTAATATTTATAAATGATAGAACCAATAACATAGGATTTTGATTAGGAATTTAAAATTCAAATTTGAATAGTACATGATTTCGTTTAGATTTCTAAATTTATTAAATTTTACTCTCTAATCATCTCTTTTATTCAAATATTGATTTTTAAATTACAATCAAATCATATTTTATTAATTGTATTAGTTGTATACTTTAATTAAAATTATCTTTTATTCAATATTAAAAATTTGATAATAGATTTTCTTTATAATGGATTTCAGTAGATTTGACCCGGAATATTTTTAGAATACAAATGTTCGAAAGCTATACTCAAATCTTAGAGACGAATAACCACTAATGTCTTCTTATAAACAGGTCTAACCATGACTTAAAAGCCCAATAAACTAGGACTTTAGGTATTAATATTTATTTATAATTTTGAAAATATTATTTTGTAAACATTTGTTTTTAGTTTTTTTTTTGTGTCTGTAGTCTGTAGACATCAACAAATCTTTTTTGCACAGATTCTGCATTCGAGAAAAAGTTCATAACATTGGCTTTTTCCATCACTTCACCGCTGGTCACAATATTCTTTTCTTCCTAACATCTCATGTCACCAAGATAATAATTAACTAATAGATTCACTAATTCAATCATTCACTTCAATATTTTCCAGGCTATCGATCTATTTTCACACGGAAGTATTGATGCATCAGTTATACAAGAACTTTGACCTTAGTTTTAGATCAACATGTTTTGTAAATTTAAAACCTTATTACACACACGTTTATAAAGTTCAAAACATTATTACACACAATTTGGTTAAGTCGGTTTGATTTTAAAAATTGTAATGTTTAATAGACATAACCGATTGCATCTGATACAATAACCCGTTTGGTACCCGTCCGTGACCTAAAACCCAACCGGCGAAAAACCCACATTTTTCCTTCATATCGAACCCTAACTCTGAAAATTGGGTTCTCTAAAACTTTATCGATTGACTAAGAAGAAGGATGAGCAACACCTCTGGTGAATCGAGGGTAATTCTAATCCTAGTCGTTTCGTGAATGGTCTTCCGAAGAGTTATTGGTGTGGAGCAGTGACAGTTATGAAAGTTTCTTAGTCAAGTGCAAATCCTCATCGGCGTTACTACCAGTGTTCGTCTCCAGTTTTATGTTAGGTTATGACGTTGGTTCTCGTCGAAATTCAACATGTGCTAGGCTGATTAGTGAGAAATTTCAATATGTGCGTTTCACTCTTTTGCAGCTCCCAAATGATAGTCATGTATTTAAGTGGACGAGGGTATGTTAGATGAGACAAAAGCAATACCAATTTCAATTGAGAAGGTGGAGAAGGAGTTAAGAGACAAAACAACAAAAATTGAGGAGCAACATAAGATTTGGTTTGAGAAAATGGAGAATGAGCTGATTGAGAAGGTTGATGCAATGTTTGTGGATGCAAAATGTAGGATAAAACAAGCGACTCTTATTGGTGTTTTGGGTTGTGTGATCATTGTTGCTCTTATGAAATTTGTAGCTTGAAAGATGTAGGTTGTAGTATCATGATATGGTTGTTGGTTTTTGGTGTAATCATGGAGGTACTTGCATCGAGTTTGTTTGTATGGTTCGAGGTTTTGTGTAAGCAATGAACTTATCAATGGAGATAAATCAATTCACTTATTTACTTCAGTATTGGTTCATTATAGGATAAATTGGTTTACTCATTAACAGAAATAAAAGAAGCATTTTCATAGAGTTTGAGCAGTAGAAAAGTACCTTATATGACTACTACAAAAGGACCTTAATTAACAATTATAGTAGCCTTAATCTACATCAACTAAACTAAAGAACAATCCAAAAATATGTGTAGAAGAAAGACCGTTCATAGCAAAAAAAAACCATAGCTAGCTATTCTAATATTGAGTCAGAGGTAGCTGACTTATGATTGCTTGAGAGGAGGATTGTTCTTGAGTCAAAGAAGTAGGTTGAGAGGAGGATTCTCTTTAAGTCATAATAGCAGGCTGTGGAAAATAAGAAGAGAATGAGTTATGATCTGCAGCTCCAACTTAAACAATGCATTAGAATCTAAAACTTAACAAACCTGAAAGTTTTTTTTGTGGAACCTTGAGTTATGACCTGCAGCTCCACAAATCCCACAATGCATCACACATTCTTGCTTCTTCTTGACTGGTGACTCGTTTCTGCTTTTCTTTCTTTTGGTCTTTTTTGTTTTCTTTTTTTCTTCCAGGTTGTGGTGGCCCTGAAGGTTCATGAACTGATGGCCCTGCTCCTTGCGGCCAGAATCTTGCACCTCTAGTTGGTGTTAAACCGACTTTATATGTCGTCCTCCACACATCAGTTTTGAACCAATGGGCCACAAAATCTAAAATCTCCAGCTTTCTTGTTATCACCACTGCATAGGCATGTTCGCAAAGGATTCCTATAATTCTCATTTCCTGCAAGAGAAAATATTCCTATATATACACATGCGATAAGAGCAACCATCTTGTAGAACCTAATACATCATATTGGTGCTGCTAAATATTATGCAGTCTGCAGCAGCTTCATACATCTTACCAAGGTGTTTTTGAGCATATGGGGTACATACAACTTGATGATCATTTTCCTTGTTAGAACTTTTGGAAATTCTGACCATTGCTTGGTGAGCAATGATCTCCAGCATCGGGTTTAGTGGTCACGGTCTCACCTTGATTATTGAAGCATTAATGACTCTGTGATATTGTTCTCTACATCTTCACAATAACTACCAATCCTTTGGAATGCCCTGCACCATTGCTCTGGATGTTGCGTTAAAAATATTGGTACACAACATCATCATAATCCTCCAGTTTCCTTAAGTACTCGGTGTAGTTAACCTCATTGTAAGACCACACCAATTTTCAGACCAATGGCTTCATTTTTGGTTTCCTCCCAAATTTACTCTTTATATTAGCATAGACGTGTTTCACACACATCATATGCTCAATCTTTGGCATAGCAATATCAACAGCTCAGATCAAACCCTGAAATTGAGAGTTTAAACAAATGAAAATAGAGAAGTAAATTAAGTTAAAACAGAGGATTAAAACAACATACATAGAGTTACCTTTTGCCTATCTGATATTAAGACATAACCATCTCCATCTCCTAGCTCTAAATCCTCCACTACTTTCCTAACAAACCAAAGCCAATTTGAGGTGTTTTCAACTTGTAATACATCCCACACAATGGATTAAATCGAATTATTCTCATCACGTCCTAATGCTACTAACAACACACCCTTCGGTTTACCTTTAAGGAAACATCCATCTATTCCAATCAGATGCCTACACGTACCTTTCCATGCCCTCCAAAGCGCATCAAAACATACATAGAACCTATTAAAACATCTGTCCTTCAGAATTAGTCATTGTTTCAATAACAATAGTGTTATTTGGATTACAAAGCTCTATCTCAGCTCCATAATCCATGAGTCTTTCAAACTGATGATTATACTCATTCTATATCCATTTCATTGTCTTGTTCCTCGCAGCCTAACATTGTGGCCTAGACACTTGGATTTTCTACTTTTCAAATATGATTTGTTCCATCTTCAAAGGCAGATAGTATTCCGGTTCTTCCCTAATTTTGTTTAAAAACAACCTAGCTATGTACTTTTCACTCACTCTCACCATTAGGCTCACAAGTATGCTTATCATTACAAATCCTAATTTTCCACAAATTTGAACCAGAGCTATTAGAATAGTACACTCTCCAATCACAAATCTGACCTTGAGCTCCGCCAACACATTTAAACCCTAAATTCTTAGTATCATACCTATACTGCCTAATGTTCCTACCAGTTTTAAGGGCGTGATCGAAAACAACCTCTTTGAATTCAGCACGACTGAAGAAGATTTGGCCTTTGAACATAACTCCAACGTTCCTCCTTCTCATGTTCTCTTCTGGTTGTCGATATGCTTCCACTTCATCTTCGTTGTTGGTCTCTAGTTACACGTTATGGCAGATAGATGGTTCATCTACGATATCACGGACTCCTTCTTCGATATCGAGCTCCTGGCATGCGAGATTCTCCACATCGTCGTCTTCATCACCGATGATGGGAGGAGGACCGCGAAACTCAATTAACGGCATCAGTTAGCCAAGATAAAACAAAAATTTTGCGAAAAAGTTGTATCTTTGAGAAATTACAATTTCTAGGGTTACGAATTGAGGAAGAATTAGAGATCCTCTATTTAGTTGTTTACGGTTTTTGTTAACACAGTAATTGGGTCTTCGGTTGGGTATTTGGTCGGGTCTTTATTCTTGATTAGAGCCGAAATCGGATTTAGTAATATTAATTACGGTTTTCTTAAATTACATCATCAACTTTAAATTGCATGTAATAAGGTTTCAATTTTAAAAAACGTGTGTAGTAAAATTTTAAACTTATAAAATGTGTGGATTTAAAATTAGAGTCAAAATCCATGTGTACAGATGTTATAACGATATTTACCGTGTGGAAATAGATCAACGGTTCTTTTCCATTACTACTATACTTTAGAAAACATCTTATAAATCTTTTCAAATTTATAAGATTTGAAGATCTTAGAAATATAACTACTTATGTCTGTATACATATACTGAGGCAATATATTTATAAAGTTATTAAATTCAAACAACTTAACCGACTAATTCAGTCTAATTCTATAATTCCATAGACCTAAGAAAGTATTATTTAAAAATATACTCTTAATATATTAGATTATAACCAACATTTATACCAACATTTAAAAATCTAATCTTATTTTCTAATTTAATTTTTACACATCTCTGTTATAGACCTAAGAAAGTAATAAAGTACTGTTCAAGATACCTTATATATTATAAACATGCACATATATATATATATACATACAAAACATAACTAAATAAAAAATGGGCAATTAAAAAATGTCTCTTCAACCAAATTTATTTTCAAAAATATTCATTTGTTTTGTTCTATTTTCAAAAAAAAAAGGCAAAGGAGCGTTTCTTAAGAAATTTCATAGAAAAATCAAAAACAAGAAAAATAAGAGAAAAATACGAAATTTTTCTTTATATATACCATCTGGATTCGGTCAAAAATAAGTTTTTATTGTTGTTTAGACGGTAAAAAGTTCCAAATTTTGATGGATGATCGTCAGAGAATATTTGTATAGATGTCTAAAGCTGGTAACAAAAAAAACTCTGATTAGGCATGATGAAAGCAAATCCCATACCAAGCCTTTTTGTAGATATTGAGTCCTTTAAGTTTAAGATTTCAGTGTCAACACTGCTTCAGTAGGAGGTCCTATATCATAGCTCCAACGTATATTTGGACTTCACAAAGGTTCATATCTAATCCGAAAATTACGATACTTCTAGACCTAGGATTTTAAAACGTTTATAGTTTTGATTCTTCTATTACACGAAATTAAAATATATATTTCTATTTACTCTTATACGGATATAGATCAATGTTTTCCATCCATTTAAATATTCGGAGGTGAAAATCTATTCTTGGACTGTACCATCCTTAAGAGTATAGTCCAAATCTCCCATAAAATCGGAAATTTTCGAGAAACAAAAAATAAAATAAAAAATAATATTTGTTGGTTAATTTTTGTATGTGACTTGCTTGACTTGCATATCAGCGGCCAACTTTTAGAACATAAAATATATGTCTACATGTTTTTTCTATGCCACTTGTTACTCATATTATTTTGGCAGGCTTCTGCTTAACAATTGTAGATTATTTTGAAGAATCTCCACTTTATACACTTTTTATATTAACAACTTACCATTTTTTGGCCTTGGGCCTTTTGTTTTCACCCGGTAATTTTTTTGTCTCTCTCTAATTTGCTCGCGCCATTTTTATGTAAAGAAAATAGAAAACTATTTTCAGTAAGACTTTCCTAACTGTTGTAGAATTTTTTCCCTACTTTTAGAATTTATTTTGATTATTTTAAAACCCAATAGATCGTCACATCTCACCTAATATCCACTTGATCAGTCTTTATATAAACAACTCTTTCATCTTACAGTTTGTTAGAACTTGAACAGTAACTTATGGAGACAGTGGAGAGAAACGATCTCTTGCGACCCTTGGTGGCTCCTGCAGACACCAAGAAGAAACCTCCACCAGAAGTCGGCCTCGAAAGCGTATTAACAGACAGTAGCTTATCGTACCAGAAGAGAGTGTACTTAGGCGTATGCATAGAGATGAGACTCCTCTTTAGATTGGCACTTCCGGCAATACTTGTCTACTTATTCAACAGTGGAATGAGCATCTCTGGTCGCATCTTTGCCGGACATATTAGCGGTAAGGAACTTGCCGCTGCATCTCTCGGAAACAGCTCCTTCAGTTTCGTCTATGCTCTCATGGTACGTTTCGTAAAGTTGCCTTCAACATTTTAAACGTCGGCAAGTGCTTAGCATTGTTGGTTTGTTGCATATGGACCACCAAGATAAACTAATTTGATTTAAACAGTAAGGCAGAGTACCAAAAAAAACAAAAAAAAACAGTAAGGCTATTATTAGTTTGACCGGATTAGCTAGAATACGTTTACTTTGGTGGAATAATTTGCTTCACATTGGTCCCACCTATCAAAAGGAAGGTGGAGTACAAAAATGTTCTTCTATATATTATTGTTATATGGAAAGGTTAAGTCACAAGTTTGAGGATAACAATTTAAGCATGTGAAAAATGTTGTAAGCGGTGTTACGTGTTGTTAAAAAATGTTTTGTGCAAAACAATCCTGGAAGTGACTTACTTTTAAGATTTAACTTTTCAAGTAAACAAATGTAAGCCAATAGCATTAAAGATTGATATTATATAATCTTTATATAAAAAAGGTTAATTGATCTTATACGGTAGGTTTTCAAAACTTTTATATAAATAAAATTTTAGTTTATTTATTTTGTTTTATTTGGCTTATAACGTTGTGTTTTTATAGTTGGGAATGGGTAGTGCAGTGGAGACGTTATGTGGACAAGCGTATGGAGCTCACCGGTATGAGATGCTTGGGATTTATCTTCAAAGAGCTACAATTGTCCTAGCTCTTGTTGGCTTGCCCATGACTCTACTATATACCTTCTCGTACCCGATTCTAATCCTTTTAGGCGAATCCAAAACTGTATCGTACATGGCATCCTTTTACATCGCCCGGGCTCATCCCTCAGATCTTCGCCTACGCCATCAACTTCACGGCCCAAAAATTCCTTCAATCCCAAAGCGTGGTGCTCCTAGCGCTTACATCTCAGCCGCTGCACTCTCCTCCAGATTTCATTGACGTGGGTTACTATTAACGTTATGGGTTTTGGTCTTATGGGCATTGCTTATGTTCTCACTATCTCGTGGTGGTTCATTATTCTGGCACAGACGTTATATGTTACATCTAACTCGAGGTTTAAACACACATGGACGGGTCTTAGTTGCATATCGTTTCATGGTCTTTGGAGCTTTTTTTAAACTTTCTGCTGGTTCTGCTGTAATGATTTGCTTAGAAATGTGGTATACACAGATTCTAGTTCTTCTATCTGGCTTGCTTAAGACCCCTGCTCTTTCTCTAGATTCTCTCTCAATTTGGTAAGTCACTAATTAAATAATATCTTGATTTACAGATATGAATTTAGGTTATACGGAATAGTTAAGGTTTGAAATATATTTTCTTCTTTTTAATTGACATTTTATTATTGTTGCAGTCTGTCGATTTCAGCAATATCATTTATGATCTCAATCGGCTTTAATGCAGCTGTAAGGTTAGTATATATCTTAATTCATCTTAAATCATTAGCTAAAACATTTGTCAACATTAAATTTAAATAAAAATATTAAAAATAAAATATGGCAGGTGTACGAACAAGTAATGAGCTTGGAGCAGGAAATCCGAAATCGGCATTGTTCTCTACATGGACGGCTACTTTTATTTCCTTCGCAATCTCAATTGTGGAGGCAATCTCTCTGATTGCGTCACGTGATAACATCAGTTACATATTTACGCCAGATGCTGATGTGGCTAAGGCAGTCTCTGAACTGTGTCCTCTTCTAGCCATAACCATCATTCTTAATGGAATCCAACCTGTTTTGTCCGGTAACTAAACGTGCAATCAATGTTTAGTTCAAACCGGAGATAATCGTTATACTTCAACCCAATTGGACCATGTAATTTTCGGTTTGGTAATGCTTGCAGGAGTGGCAGTAGGATGTGGATGGCAGACATATGTGGCTTATGTGAACATTGGTTGTTACTATATTGTTGGTATTCCAGTTGGCTGTATTCTTGGCTTCACTTTAGATTTTCAAGCCAAGGTTCGATCTTTTTAAATGATATTTAATTTATCAATATAATATATGCTCTATTATCTATTTAATATTTATCAAATGTATTTTAATGTGAATTTTGGTTATAGGGAATATGGACCGGAATGATTGGAGGTACCTTCATGCAAACACTCATCTTACTCTACGTCACTTATCGAACAGACTGGGATAAAGAGGTAATGTAACATGAAACTAAATCATAGCTTCGTAATTTCACTTAAATCATATTTTGAAGTTAAATTTGATTCCAAAGGGTATGAAAGTGTTAAAATTATAATCTAATGAATCAGGTGGAAAAGGCGAGAAAACGTTTGGATATGTGGGACGATAAGCAGGCTCTCCAAAACTAGCAACATATTTTTCGAAAACATATATATATATATATATATATATATATGTGTGTTCATGTTTTATTTATGTTAACATTTACGTTTGAATCCATGTAATGTATGTGGTTGACAAACAGAAACTATAAAGTTTCTTTTTCTTAATATTTAGGAGTAATTATGTTGTATGTTGTAACTTTCACTCAACTTCGTTTAAGTAAATTTGGCTTGTTTTAGTATATATATATTGCTAGTATGAGAGACAATTGTATTCGACTTGTTATTATTATTATTTTGATATGCTTTTGCTTTACATTTATAGATTATTTTGAAGAATCTCTACTTTCTACACTTATATGCTATAAACAACTTACAATTTTTTGGCCTTTGTCCTTTGATCTCACATGGCATTTTTTTGTCTCGCTCTAATTTAGCTAGGTCCATAAAAGAAAAAAAACAAAAGAAAAAATCGATTTTCAATAAGACTTTAGTATATGTTGTGGAAAAGCTACTTTAGAATTTATTTTGATTATTTTAAAACCCAATAGATCGTGACATCTCCACCTAATATCCTCCTCAGTCATTATATATAAGCAACTCTTCTCTTATACAACTTGTTTAAACTTAAACATTACAAAAAAAAAAGATAAATCCAACGGTTATTCTAACGGTTTCTATCTGTCGGAAAAAACCTCCGCAAAATCGATAAAAATCAACAGCAAAAAAGAGTTTTGTTGGTTTCTGTCATTTTGTAATACGTTAACTTAAAATAACTGATATAAGTATTCAATCTGTCGTTAATCGTCGGCATGAGTACTTCACGTTAGTTTTTGTAGATTAACCAAACCTATGGAAACCGACGGGTAGCACTCTTATTGTCAACAAGTGTACTCAATTTGTCGGTTTCCATTGACATTAGGAGGTCAATCGACTTTCGTAGGTTGTACTAATCTACGGAAACCGATTGGTATTGAAATGGTTAAGACATATGTTTGTTGCATAATACGTAACTGTGTAAACGGGAATTAGGTGGGCCATCGGAGTCTGTGGGGAAGTTTCATTATATACACTTACAAGTCTCATTTCTCTCCCTCATAATTATCATTTTTGCATAACAAAAATAAAATGTCAAAATCGAATTTCCGTTCTTATATGGAGGGTCCACGTATCGATGAATCAATGGGGAAATTAACGGAAGAGTATGCTGCCGGGTTGAAAAATTTCATGGAATTCACGGCTTATTAGAGTTTACCGCTCGAAAATGGTAAGATGTACTGTCCGTGTATAAAATATCATAATATGAAATATATCTCTGTTAAAAATGTATGCAGTCATATTTACCGTAGAGATTTTTTTCCAAGTTATAAAATATGGTATTTCCATGGTGAAGATGCTTCGAATTTTAAATTCGGAAGTTAGAGCGGATGTCATAACGCTATTATAGGTGAGGAATTAGGAAACATGGTTGATGATGAAGTAAATGATAATCTTGGATGTACAGTTATAGGTGGTTATGGTGGTAATCGTGAAATTCCGGTGGAAAACAATGATGGTACTAGGCATGGGCATAATATCTGAAACTCAAAGCCGAACCCGAACCCGATCTGAAATACCCGAACCCGAACCAAACCAAAATCTATAAAATACCCGAACGGGTTTTACATTATGAAAATATGGGTACCCAAACCCGATCGGGTAAAACCCGAAACCCGAATGGGTACCCAAAATACCCGATATATATAATATATTTACACAAATATTTATATATATATATATATACTTATAGTTACACAAATATTTAAAATTATAATTACAAATCTAAAAAACTAATCAATTTATAATCAATATAACATTATAAAACTAAAATATTAAATAGTTTAATAAGTTGTGATTTTTAAAACTGTTTTTTTGAAAATATTTTGATTAAAAAATTAGCTAAAAAATTCGGATAACCCAAACCCGACCCGAAATTTGATACCCGAACCCAAAATTTAATACCCGGACCCGCGAAAAATACTCGATCGGGTCTTATGTTGGTAAACCCGAAATACCCAAAACCCGAAGGACCCAACCCGATCGGGTCTGGGTACCCGAATGCTCAGGCCTAGATAGTACCTGTCAAATGGTTAATGATGCATTTAGGGAGGATATTCCGATTTTCACTGAGAGTAGGTACAGGGTGAAGAACCAAACATCGATGCACGGAAATTTTTTAATATGTTAGATGCACCGAAGAAGCTATTGTACGGTGGTTGTAGTGATGATGTATCACCATTGTCAACCGCAGTAACTAATGAATATCAAAGCGAATTATAATTTACTCGAGAGCTGTGTATACACGTTTCCTGGTCACGTCAGGAAGCTTCTTCCGGCAGAGAACATATATGCGTTATAGTACAATGAAATACAAAAATTTATTGTTGGGCTAGGATTACCATATCAACTAATAGATGTTTGTGAAGACAATTGTATAATATTCTGGAGAGAGGATATGAACAAGATCCGTTGTCGTTTTGTCGTAAACCTCGATTACAAAAAACTGGTGGAAGAAACCGAGTCCCTTATAAGAGGATGTGGTATTTGACTTTAAAAGACAAGGTTATGATGTTAAATCAGTCAGACCGCACAACAAAGTCAATGTAATGACATGCATAACATAATTCATCCGGTGAGATTACTCACCTTTCAGAAACAAATGCATAGAAACATTTCTAATCAATATACTCAGACTTTGCACACTAAACAAGAAATATATATCTTGGGTTTTCTACTGATGGGTTCAATGCATTTGGGAAGCATGTGAGACCGTACTTTATATGACTGGTGTTACAATATGCATCCCTCGGAAACAGCTGCTTTAGTCTCGCATATGCCCTCATGGTACGTTTCTTAAAGTTACCTTTTAACTTTTTTAGCGTTAGTGTTCGCATTTTTTGTGTGGAAAATGAACCACCGCCCAAGATAATTTAATGTGGCTTAAAGAGTAAGGCTATCATCATTAGTTGACCCAAATAGCTAGAACATATTACTTTAAGTGGAAAACCATTCTTCTCATTGGTCCCACCAATCAGGAGGGAGTGCGTATCATTACTTATGGAAAAGTTATGTAACCAATTGGAGGGTAAAAATATAATCATGTGAAAAATGTTATACCGGTGTTATGTTTTCCTATAAAAAAAAATTGAGTATATAAAATTTTAGTGTTTTCTTATTTTTTGTTTTTAATGTTCTTTTACAGTTGAGAATAGATACTGTAATTTAAAGAACCGAACCTAAATTTTACGGAATCTGTTCAAAATGTAAAAAAAACGATACTGTAAAAATAAATGAAAACAAATAATTTTTATGTTGGAAGAAAAAACAGTATCATAAATTAAACAAACAAGTTATTACTATGTTAATGAATTTCTTTAGTTGCTTGGATAGAATTTCTAGGAAAACTTTGATTTTCATCATTTTATAATTGGTTGATTTACATATATTATAATTCTTTGGAATAGGGAGAGGATATCTTTAATTACTATTATCTCAGCACCTTATCGTTTATACAGCTTCAGAGCTTAAGACTCGAGCTATATTCCATCGAATCCCCATCCTCTTGAGAGGATATCTCGAGCACTATGAGGTTTTCAACAATGTTTTTCTTTTTCATAATTACGAGAGAATTGAATTGATTGAGCTGTTAATAATTACAGTTATGTACAACAGGAAGGAGAAACTCGAGGGATTATGTGGACAGATAAATACCAAACAAAATTAATAAGCAAATTAATGTTATGGTTTAACCCTAAAAACCGAGATTCTACTCGATAGAGAAAGATCACAAAGAATATGAAAGTAAAACATAAGATTTTAAAACAAAGTCTAAAAAATATCCCAAAAAATGAACGATTTCATCTTGAATCCTCCTCTACTCATTCTGACTTGGAAGCAAGAGCAGCTGTTACACGAACTCTTCTCATCTATCTTTAATTACGGTTCAATAGTGCATTGCCCCTTCACTTAAAGCACTTTTTCATTTCGGTTTAATTACAATGTATGGTTTGGTACAATGAGCTCAGTGTAACACTCACGTTCCACGGACCCTTCAGGTGATTCCGGATGGGTTCGAGGGACAAAGGAAGTTGTGTGTGAAAATAAGGGAAAGATAGGGTTTTTGGTAGGATAAGACAGTGAAAAATCAGACCAGTTCGTGGAATTCGTACAAGGTCATGTGCCATTCGGACAAGGCCATAAGCAGTTCGGACAAGGCCATAAGCATTTCGGACAAGGCCATGTGAAATTCGGACAAGGCCAGTTGCAATTCGGACAAGGCCACGTGAAATTCGGACAAGGCCACGTGAAGTTCGGACAAGCCCATAAGAATTCGGACAAGGCAGTGGGAAATTAGGACAAGTCCATGAAATTCGGACAAGGGAGTGACAATGTCCGAACGGGCAGTGAGTTCGGACAGGTAGTGAAGTGTTCGGACAGGAAGTGAAGTGTTCGGACAGCGAAGTGGAGTGTTCGAACAGGGAGTGAAGTGTCCGAACTGAGGGAGTGATAGTGGGAAGTGGTTGGGCCGTTCATGGGTTGGTCCGGGACATAAGTGTCCCGAGGGTTGGACTTGATCCAATCCAGGTGGGCTTGAATTTGGCCCATCCTGGGTGGATTATGGTTAGGGTTTTTCACCCAAGACCCTATAAATAGAGCTAAAAACTGCCGCAGCCCAAAAATTTCACGAAAAACTCTAAGGAAAATCGGAACTCATTGCAAAAGAGCTCTAAGACTGATTTTTGTCGAATCGAGCAAGGGAAAGAACGGATCGAAAGTGATGAAAACCAGATCCGACTAACCTGATTGGAAATCGCATCAAGAGGTGTCAGAAAAAGACTAAGGCAAATGTGAGTTTTCGGGACCGTTGAGGTGATTCTAGGTTCGTTTGGGCAATAGTGGGATTAAGTTATAGAAGAGTTAGGATTGCATGATTGATTGGGATGTAAGACAAATGTTTTCCGTTCATGATAGTTGTTTTGGCTGATCCGGGTGAATCCGGGTAGCCGAGACAGCAGATCTGATCGTACTCTGAGCATGAATAATGCTGGACTCTGGGCATGAATAATACCATTCTCTGACTTGATTGTGTTATTGCTTGATACGTTTCTGGTTTGGCCTAGTGGGACGGAATTACCGACTCTGCGTGATTGTAGGTGATTTACCCAAGGACCGTGAAAGTGGCTAGGTAGGAGCGAGATCGAGGCGAGAATGAGGAAAGATGGAATAAGACTGGGATAAACTAGGTCTAGACACATTTAAATTCAAACATTCTTGCAGACTTGTTGTACTAGAACCTCTTGAATTGGTTTATGCATACGTTTTGGGCTTATAAAACTGTCAAAACTCGAAAACGACTAAGTAAAGAAAGAACCAAATATTGGCTAAGTGTTTGGTCCGCCCAAGACCAAACTGAATTGAATCTGGACGTAGGCATCACGAGTTAGGGTTTCACAAGTTGGTATCAGAGCGCAGTTTGGTTGCGTATACGGACACTTCACGAATGGGTTTGGGTTGCGTATTGATGCAGCAGGGGAATGTGGTTGCTTATGCATCACGACAGTTAAGAAAGCATGAAGTGAATTACCCACTCATGACTTGGAATTGACTGCAGTGTTTTTCACCTTGAAGATATGGCGATCCTACCTTTATGGTGGGAAGCTCCAAGTGTTCATGGATCATAAGAGTTTGAAGTACATCTTCACTCAACCGGACCTGAACCTCAGCCAAAGACGATGGATGGAACTGATCGCGGACTATGACCTGGACATAGAATACCATCCGGGTAAGGCAAACTTAGTTGCGGATGCACTATGTAGGAAAAGGGTGGACGTGGACTCAGAAAAAGAGATGGAAGAGCTGATTAGCATGGTTGAGACGTTGAGTCTAGCAGCCTTAACGGTCAAAGAGGAACCTTTGGGCTTAGGTGCAGTGGACCAAGCTGATTTGTTGAGTCGGGTACAGACTACCCAAGAAAAGTATGAGACTTTGAACAAGGTAGCAATGAACGATAATACCGAGTACCAGACTTCGAATAATGGGACGATTCTGGTTCATGGCCGAGTGTGTGTTCCAAACGACCAGGGATTGCAGGAAGAAATCCTTAAGGAGGCACATCAGTCTAACTTGGCTATTCATCCTGGATCTACCAAGATGTACGAGACCTAAAACTGTACTATCATTGGATGGCTAAGTGGATTTCAGAATGCCCTACTTGCCAATTGGTGAAGGCAGAACACCAAATTCCTAGTGGGTTACTGCAAAGCCTACCGATCCCGGAATGGAAATGGGACATGATCACAATGGACTTTATAACAGGATTGCCCATTTGTGATAAAAGGTATGCGATATGGGTAATAGTGGATCGACTAACCAAGTCGGCTCACTTCATTGCGATCAATAGGACGGATCGGGCAGAAACATTGGCCAAAATCTATGTAAGGGAGATTATTCGGTTGCATGGTGCACCGGCAAGCATAGTGTCTGCTTGGGATGCCAAGTTCTGTTCAGCGTTCTGGAAAGCGCTTCAGGCTAGGTTGGGGACGAGAGTCCATACAAGTACGGCTTACCATCCACAGAGAGACGGTTAGTCAAAACGTACCATCCAAACACTTGAGGACTTGTTGCGGGCAAGTGTGTTGGATTGGGGAGGTAAGTGGGATGAGCATTTACCTTTGGTCGAGTTCGCGTATAGCAATAGTTATCACGCAAGTAGTGGAAAGTCTCCATACGAGGCACTATACGGACGACTGTGTCGAACCTCTTTTGTTGGACTCAAGTGGGGGAGCGAAGCATATATGGGCGAGATTTTATAGAGGATACAACAGAAAAGTTGAGAATGGTCAAGCTTAACATGAAACAACCCCAGGATAGACAAAAGAGCTATGCGGATAAGAGAAGTAAAGAACTTGAGTTCCCAGTTGGTGACTTGGTCTACCTTAAGATGATCACATATAAGGGTAAGGAACGTTCGGCCCGATCAGCTAAGTTAACACCAAGGTATATGGGGCCTTATGAGATTCTTGAAAGGATTGGGAAAGTAGCCTATAAGTTAGCACTGCCCGTGGAACTAGATACGCTTCATAACGTTTTCATGTTTCGATGTTAAAGAAGTGCTTAGGCAATAGAGAACGAGTTGTGGTCGAACCTCCAAGGAACCTAAGGGAAAATATGACTGTTGAAGGAGTTCCAGTCCGGATCTTAGATAAGAAGGTCAAGGCAGACCGAAGGAAGAAAACCAGAATGGTACAACTTGAATGGGACTGCGATGGGGAAATTGAGGTCACGTGGGAACCAGAAGTCAGAATGAAGAAAAATTTCTCAAAGTTATTTGAGAAGCAAAAGGCTGGACCACCCCAAGTTTAGATTCGAGGACGAATCCTTTGAAGTGGGGGAGACTTGTAACACCCGCGTTCCGCGGACCCTTCGGGTGATTCTGGATGGGTTCGAGGGACAAAGGAAGTTGTGTGGGAAAATAAGGGAAATATGGGGGTTTTTGGTCGGATAAGACAGTGAAAAATCAGACCAATCCGTGGAATTCGGACAAGGGCATGTGCCATTCGGACAAGGTTATAAGTAATTTAGACAAGGCCATGTGAAATTCGGACAAGGCCAGGTGCAATTCGGAAATGGCCACGTGAATATCGGACAAGGCCTCGTGAAGTTTGGACAAGGCCATGGGAATTCGGACAAGGCAGTGGGAAATTCGGACAAGTCCATGAAATTTGGACAAGAGAGTGACAGTGTCCGAGCGGACAGTGAGTTCGGACAAGGAGTGAAGTGTTCGGCCATGAAGTGAAGTGTTCGAACAGGGAAGTGGAGTGTTCGGACAGGGAGTGAAGTGGCCGAACTGACAGAGTGATAGTGGGAAGTGGCTGGGCCGTTCATGGATTGGTCTGAGACATAAGTGTCCCGCGAGTTGGACTTGATCCAATCCAGGTGGGCTTGAATTTGGCCCATCCTGGGGGGATTAGGGTTAGGGTTTTTTCACCCAAAACCCTATAAATAGAGATAAAAATCGCCGCAGCCCAGAAATTTCACGAAAAACTATAAGAAAAATCGGAACTCATTGCGAAAGAGCTCTAAGACCGATTTTTGTCGAATCGAGCAAGGGAAAGAACGGATCAAGAGCGATTAAAACCGGATCCGAGTAACCTGATTGGAAATCGCATCAAGAGGTATCAGAAAAAGGCTAAGTGAGTTTTCGGGACCGTTGAGGTGATTCTGGGTTCGTTTAGGCAATAGTGGGATTAAGTCATAGAAGGGTTAGGATTGCATGATACATTGGGATGTAAGATGAATGTTTTCCGTTCATGATGGTTGTTTTGGTTGATCCGGGTGAATCCGGATAGCCTAGGCAGCAGATCTGATCGGACTCTGAGCATGAATAATACTTGACTATGGGCATGAATAATGTCATTCTCTGACTTGATTGTGTTATTGCTTGATACGTTTCTGGTTTGGCCTAGTGGGACGGAATGACCAACTCACTAAGCAAATTCATTTGCTTACTCAATCTGTGTGATTGTAGGTGATTTACCCAAGGACCGTGAAAGTGGCTTAGTAAAAGCGAGAATGAGGAAAGATGGAATAAGACTGGGATAAACTAGGTCTAGACACATTTAAATTCAAACATTCTAGCAAACTTGTTGTACTAGAACCTCTTGAATTGGTTTATGCATACGTTTTGGGCTTATAAAACTGTCAAAACTCGAAAATGACTAAGTAAAGAAAGAACCAAAAATTGGCTAAGTGTTTGGTCCGCCCAAGAGCAAACTGAATTGAATCTGGACGTAAGCATCACGAGTTAGGGTGTCACACTCAGCTGAGTACTATGTAAGGCACTCTCTGCCAAAAGAGGAAACCTAATTAAGAAAGTATTCTATTTTCATCTATCTCTCTCCACCACTATACTCTATCCCGCCGTCATTGTTACAGAATATTAAATGTGATCCTTCTTGCTTATTGATCATCTTTTATATCTGTGATATATCAATCCCGACATCCTAAAAGGGATCTCCGGTGAGATTATCTTATCTAACTCTCTCCATGTTACATTGGTATCAGAGCTAGATCTTGGTCTCCCATGGCAGAAATTGCACAAACGAGACAGTTTTCTCTTCAAGAGATGAACCAGCATCTTGAAGAACTTAGGTCTCAGCAAGCTTAACAAAACGAAACCCAAAAATAGGTGACTTCAACCATTAACGAAATGATCTCTCAAATCGCTCACCTCACCTGTGCAATGGACAAGCTCATTTCAGCGGGTTTACTGCCGCAAAATCCAGACACAAATCACGGTGGTCCTTCCTTTGCGGCTCTTAGATCTGCTGCAAGGAGTAATCTACCTCCAGATCCACTAGATCCGAGTTTTCGAACTCCATTTCAAGGTGGAAATAGCTCAGATCCAGCTGACAAATCATCAACTCTCCCTCACAGACTGTTAACCAGACTCACCAAAGTTGGGTTCCCAATGTTTGATGGTAATATGTTGAAGGAATGGTTGTATCAATGTGAACAATTTTTTTTCACTCAATGGCACATCACCATAACTGAAGGTGAGATTAGCTTATATACATCTGGATGGTAGAGCTATGCAATGGCATCACAACTACGTTGCTAATAGATTCGGTATGCTTCCCGATTGGCATGAGTATATTGTAGCTCTAACTGCTCGGTTCAATAAACTATTCGATGATTATCTTTCAAAATTAGTGAGCTTGAAACAAGGCAATGAGTCTGTCGAAGACTTCCTCGAGAAGTTTAAGTGTGTATCTACTCGGATAAATCTCCCTCCTGCACAAAGTTTGAGTATCTTCTTAACCAACATACATCCTCACCTAGCCTTACATACCCGTCAGTTCAATATTACTACTGAAGAAGAAGCTGCTCGAATAGCTCAACTACATGAATCTTCTCTTGCCCAAACATCACTAAAAACCTATAACTTACAAACAAAAAGAGCTCCCTTCAGTCCTGCCCCAAAACCAAATAACAATGCATTATACAGATCCTATACCCACACCAAAAAGCCAAGAGACCACAAAAAGCTTCCCTATAAAACCCAGATTTATTCCCCAACAAAACTCAGAAAAACAAACTAGAAAATGTATCGGTGAAGAGATGCAGGAGAGGAAACATCGAGGTCTTTGTATGTATTGTGATGAGCCATTTACCCCTGGCCATCATTTGAAGCACAGACGATCATAATTCTATATTTTGGATCTCGCAGAAGATGAGGAATTACATGAATCAAATAATGATCCAACTTTAGTTGAACCCGCAGTAGTGACAGATGAATCGGAGACCCTAGTTATGTCTCTAAGAGCACTCAGTGGTTCCCCTAGTTACTATTGCATGAGGTTAACAGGTCACTATGGGAAAAAGAAGCTAAATGTGTTCATAGATCCCAGAAGCACCCATAATTTTCTCGATATTTCTTATGCTAAGGAATGTGGTTGTCAGTTGGAGAGTATACAACAATGGCTGTAATTGCTGCAAGTGGTGATAAGATGAGGACTTCTTTTAAGTGTTCCAACTTTAAATGGTGAATGCAGAGATATGATTTTACCAAAGAAGTTCGAACACTCACACTAGATTTCTATGATTTGGTGCTTGGAATACAGTGGCTGCAGACCTTGGGTGATGTTATGTGGAACTTTACCAAAATAAAGATGAGTTTTACTCTGAATAATAAGAGTTATGTTCTTCAGGGAATTACAAGGTTTAGCTGTAAAACAGTGAAAGGGGAAAGTTTGAGTAAGCTAATGATGCAGGAACCTCATATAGCATTTATGCAACTGCATGAGATATGTGATTCAAACAATGCCAAGTCTCCTCTACAACGTGATTCATTGTTATCACACATCTCAGCCGACTCATCAGATAAGCTTAGTGACCCGGATTTATGCAACGTGTTAGACTCCTTTGAAGATGTGTTTGAGGAACCAACATCCCTGCCACCTTTTAGGGAGGGTTTCGATCACAAAATCCCACTGGACGCAGGGGCTAATCTAGTAAACCTGAGACCTTACAAGTACTCTTCACTACAAAAGGATGTAGTTGATCAAATGATTTGCGATATGTTGTCTCAAGGAATCATAAGACACAGTACAAGTCCTTATGCTTCACCAATCGTCTTGGTCAAGAAAAAGGATGGTTCTTGGAGGATATGTGTCGGTTATCGTGGCCTTAATAAACAGACTATCAAGGATAAGTATCCAATACCGCTGTTGGAAGACTTACTGGATGAATTGGGGGGAGCCAAATACTTCTCCAAACTCGATCTCAGGTCTTGTTGCCACCAACTTTGAATGTCCCCTAGTGATGTTTATATGACAGCATTTAAGACTCATGCATGGCACTACGAGTACATGGTTATGCCCTTTGGGCTTACAAATACTCCATGTACGTATCAGTCCCTCATGAATCACATTTTTGCTTCAATTACGAGGAAGTTCCTGCTGATTTTCTTCGACTATATACTGATCTACAGTCGAAGCTGGGAAGAACACCTGCTACATCTTCAACAAGTTCTGGTCATACTTCAATCTCAGAGATGTATTTGAAGCCTAAGAAATGTACATTTGGAGCTGTACGAATTGAGTACTTGGGTCACTTCACATCCACAGAAGGTGTTAGCATAGATCCCAGTAAAATCAAGTGTGTTGAACAATTTTAACTACATAAAAACTTAAATTTCGGTTTCTAACTACATAAATTTTAACAACCTAAAAATATATAAACTCTAAATATAATCATATAGTATTATATTTATACTTGTAAGATAATATAAATAAAATTAATTTTACTAATTAAATTAAACAATTTATAATAAGATATGGCTTTTATATACAAAAAATAGTTGATGGCGTAGAGCAAATTTAATAATAAGTATGCTTGTGTCTGAAAGAGCCTAAGTGTTGAATTTGTAGTTTCCCATGTCAAGAAAGATAAATTAGTCTTAATCCAAATACTTTGATTTTACTGTGTATTTACCAGAATTTGTAAAATGCCAACAACTTACATCCCTTTTGAAGCTTTTTAATTGTTTATTTTAAGATGAGACATTTTGTTTTTAATTTTTACCAATATTCACTAATGTGGACACGATTTTGCAAGTGCGTACCTCGTGACATTACAAGAGTAATAAAAAGTTTTTTTTTTGGTAAACAACGTGACATTGAATTGAAGTATATTAACTTTTAATCATTTATAATGTCTGTTATTATTGATACGATTATGCAAGTGAGTAAGTACTTGTGATATTACCAAAGTAACCGAAGATAAGAATTTTGTTTTTAGTATAATCATGAAACATGATAGTTCATTTAAAGTTTTGCAAAAAATGAACTTATACGAATGGAAAAAATGATATATATATATATATATATATATATATATATATATATATATATATATAACAAAGTAATAGTTGTGATTCATTAGTGTTAAAAACCTAGTGATTGATTATTAGCTCATTTCAAGTAAATGGACTACTTTGTGACATTTTGAAAATAATAAAATAACTATTGTTTGTCTACATTGTAATTATTATTATTAAATTGAGTATGTTAACTTTTAATTATTTAAAAGTATTCTATCCGTTTCATATTAATTGTTATTTTATAATATTTCACATATATTAAAAAAATAGTTAAATATTCTATTATGTCTTTGATTGACTATTAAAATTCCAAACTATTTAATACTTTATTTATTTAATTAGGAACAAATGAAGTCATTTTAAATTAAAAATGTATTGAAAAATGAAAATGATAACTAAAATTAAACAAAAAATGTAACCTAATGACAACTAATATGAAACTGAGAGAGTATCTGTTAATGTTAATATTGACACGATTTTAAAAAATAAATAACTCGTGACATTACCAAGGTAAAGGAAGACTAGAAATTTTGTTTTTGGTATAATCATTAAACACAATAGTTACTTCGAATAGTGATATATTAGTGGGAAAAATTGAGTATAAGTTTATTATTAGCTAATTCCAAGTAATAAGAGTACTTTGTGAGATTTCTAAAATAATAAAAATGACTATTGTTTTTTTAAATTATTATTATTATTATTATCAAATTAAGGTATTGTATTTTTTTAGTTTTATATAATAACTGTTAATATTAGCACATCTCTACAAATAAGTAACTCGTGACATTACAAAAATAACGGAAATAATATTTATTTTTCTTTTGATAAAATCATGAAACATGATAGTTAATTCAAATTTTGATTTGTGCAAAAAAAAAAGTACTAAACGATGGTGATATATAATGGGGAAAACCAAATATGCATCTATTCAGTTTTAGCCAATTTTAAGTAAAGGAGTGCTTCGCCACATTTTTCAAAGTTACAAAACTATTGTTCCATGATTTTATTCAAAACAACTCGTATCTTCCCTTGCTTTGAAATGTATTGTTAGTCATTTAGCATGAAAATTGTTTATGAAATCAGTAAAATACTTCAGTTAGTATGTATGTTTGCTTAAATAAAAGCATTTTTTTCTGTTAAACTCAAGAATCTCATACCAAACAGTATACTGAACTCTGAAGTCATTAAATAAGCAGGTTTAAAATATTACTTCTTCCGTTTTATATTAATTGTTATTGTAGGTTAAATTATTTGTTTCATTTTAGTTGTCATTTTCATTTTCCAATGTATTTTTTAATATAAAATGATTTCATTTGCCCATAAATAAATAAAATATTAAATGGTTTATAATTCTAATAGTCAATTAAGAGCATAATAGAACATTTAACTTTTTTCTTAATATGTGTGAAGTTTGTAGTATGACAACTAATATGAAACAGATGGAGCATTTATTAACGGAATGTGAGGAATATCCCACAATTTTTTTATAGTGGCAGCCTCTTTTGTTTAAAATTTTCAAAAAAGTTTTTTTACTTCCATTATAACCATTAACATAACAACATTTTCATTCTAAACCATAATTTAATTTTGATTGAAACATGATTTCTACCTTATGATTTACCATATCTAATATTTTCAATTAAATATTTAAAATAAAAGTAGCATATTGAAAGTTTGAAATGAAAAGTAAAAGTTATCACCTAAGAGAAATAGATTTTTGAAGGCTTAAAGTTGAAATGACTGCCAATTTGGAGGTGGTTTTTTTAAGGATATTCCCTTTTTAATGTGTTGTCAAAAGCAAAGTGCCAGGTAAATATGATATAGCTCCTAACGTCCATAATTTTTATTTCTTTATTATTACCAAAAATGTGTACATTTGAAACCAAATTTTTTTTTGTCAACATGAAACCAAATATTTTAAAATTTGAAAGTAAATTAATAGATTAGATATTAGTGTAAAATCCAATATTGCTTTAGGAAGCCCATAATTAGGTCAAATAGGTTATAAATTGGAATGCAGATATGCGAAACGAAATGCCACAAAAACCACCAGATACCAAAATCTGAAGACGAAGAATATATGTATCTCTATACCCATTTTCACATTCACATTTTTACGCTTCTCATTTTTTCTTCAGACAATTCTCCAAGTTTAAACCCATTTCGTCTGGTTTTGCGTTGCGTGGCCGAGAGGTATAAGCCTGTAATCTATCTACTCTTTTCTTTTTGGTGTTACTTTTTTGTTATATTTTCTTCAACGTTAAACTAAAGTGTTATCGTCTACACAGATTTTATCTATGAACATTTCTAGGTCTTTTGAAACCTAAAATTATACCTGTTTGGATTAATATTTGATTCGGATTTTTTATTTTATTTTTTTTTCTTCGATATGTAGTCACTATGCTTCTGGAAATAAATTCTTCTGGCACTTATCTTTGATAAATAAATATAAAGTTTAATCCGCTTGTTCTGAGTTGAAGAATTCGAATCTTCACTTGATTGTTTTTGAGTTACTAGATTTTTATAAATCCAGGGTAAATATGTATGTTTTGGAGGATTCATTAAAATTAACGTGATAAGATTTGACTTCTTAAACTCATAGTTCTGAATTTAGAGATGAAACTAGGTTCTGCTTGTATTAATCACTTACATAATGTGATTGGGACCACTGAAAAATTCTAAAATGTTTTTCGTTTTGTAGATTTGTAACGTAATAATATCTACACTTGTCTTGTACAAAGAGCTTTAAATTTGCCATTTATTTGTTAATTGTTGTCTCTTGTGAATTGAATGAAGAGATGAAACTAAACAAGAACACTTCTTTTGCTTTTCGTGTTAGAGTATCTGTAGAATGAATCCACTGAGCATTACAAAGTCACCTCCTCCTACTGGTGATGGCTTGGTGAAGCGAAAAAGAGGTCGTCCACGCAAAGATGGAACCTCATCAACACAACAGGAGAACACTCATTTGGCAAAACAGGTTACTGGTTTGGTTGGTAAGGCTGTTACTGGTGTGGTCGAATCAGCTTTTGAAGCAGGCTATTTCCTCAACGTCAAGGTTAATGACAGTGACACTATGCTAAGAGGTGTGGTGTTCATACCAGGCAGGGTCAAACCAATCACTCCAGAAAACGATCTGGCTCCTAATGTTAAAATGCATGGAAAAGAAGAAATCAACAATAACCAAACTGATCAAGCTTTCACTAATTATGATCAACTAGTGAAAGATGAGACTTCTGATCCTACTCGAGCTTTGTCTCTACTGGCAGAAGTGAGTAATGGACA
The DNA here is from genome assembly GCA_023374145.1 of Lepidium sativum. Taxonomy (NCBI): domain Eukaryota; kingdom Viridiplantae; phylum Streptophyta; class Magnoliopsida; order Brassicales; family Brassicaceae; genus Lepidium; species Lepidium sativum. The sequence continues at coordinate 15,812 of JAKUCM010000063.1, read as the reverse complement.
AATGAGGGAGAATGATAGAGTAATCGAAGAAGCTGAAACTCGGTTAGTGGAGTTTTTACCAAGACCAGAGACTATGATGACTGCTCAAGTACCGAAACTTGTCGAGGCAGAGAAAGAGAGAGAGCAACAGATACCTCCTGGATTCTATCTTATGGCAGAGAAACCGGTTTGTCCAAGAGAGAAAGTGCCAGAGGAGCTTCAGTTAGAGCTTGGAAACAAGACTATAATATTGATTGGAGAACACAGCAACAATAACATGGTAACACCAATGGAGACAGATCCTAAACCTTCTGTGTCGAAGAGTGGTTTTATAAATAATTTGTTTGAAGGGGTAGACAAGAAGTCTGATTGTGACATGGAAGAAAACAAAGCAGAAGAAGCTAATCCATCAGTGCAGTAGTTAGATCTTTGTGCGGCTATTTTTACATTATATTGTTCTGTATTAAGAGACATTGTTGTGTTTTTCAGGTTCTATAAAACATTTGTTTTGAATCTCATTTTTTCTTATAATTATCTTCGAATCTGGTCATTCAACTGGTAAGGGTGAATTACATAAGTGATGAGTTAGGAATTACATTGTTTTTAGTTTTTGTTGACCGAACATGTTAAGTTTTTTAAAATTAAAATATTATTATTTTTTGTTTTAATTTATTTTTTATTTAAATTTTAAATTAGAAAAATATAGTGTCCAATAGAAAGTTGACACGTGGCAAGAACCCATCTCTTAAAACTTTTATTTAAGAACTCTTCTCTCATAAGTTTCTTAAAAATAATATTATTTTAATTATTTTATAATATTTTAAGTTTAAGAATCTCTCTAAAATCCCTCGGGTCTAACGTACGAGCATAATTCAGTTGGAGAGTTCGAGTCGCATGTTAAGGACCGTCCGATTGGCATCTGAAATCTATAGACCGCTAAACAAAACAATACACTTTATCGTTAAAAAAGAGAGACCTTTTCTCTTTACTCTTTGACTTTTGTCGGTAATGACCGTTTAACTGCGAAACCATAGTTTAATAAATCTTCTCAAATTCAAATTACCTCCCAATGCCAAAATTCATCTGAATTTTTCTTATCTTCTGCTTGGGTTTTAGAGATTAAGCTAAAGTTTTGATCTTTTTTTGTCTTAATGTGTGAATACCGATACGTTTTCCTGGGAATTGTAAAATTAGATCATTTCCAGGTTTAGTAATTTCATCAGAGCTTCTTCTTCACTTAGATCTGACTCTTTTGAGGGAAGTTTGTGAAGAATGGATTTGCATTTGAAGAACTTATTTGGTAGGTTTCACGATCAATTCGGGTCAAGTCCGGGTCTTGGACTTGGATCCGGTGTTTGTCTGATGAAAGTTGAAGGTATATCTTCCAGCATTATCCAATCCATATTTAGAGCCTCAGCTTCTTTATACAGAAGTGAGCCATGGAAGAGGCTCAGACCGGGTCATTTGTTTGGTGTTCGGGTCGGAAAAGAATCAGATTGGTCAGGAAAGAGACAACCTTTTCAATGTGTCCAGCTCATAGGAGGAGATGGTGGTGATGGAGTTATCTATATGTATAGGTCCTTGAGCTATGCACTGAAAATGACAGATGATTCATTGGAAATGGCTAGAGTTCCCAACGTTGAGGTTTTTAGGGTTACTTATGAGCTTGAATCATTGATGCTTCCTTCTAACAAGAGAATGGTTAAGTCTTTGGTTTTGGAAGTTTCTGGAACTGATCGATTTCCAGTCATCGATGTTGCGCGATGCATGACCTCAGGTGAGCTTCAATTCAGAAGCCCCACACTCGAAGAACTTAGACTTGTGTTTGCTGTAATGAAAGCTCTTTCTTTGGTTCATCCTTTGCTGCTTCAAGAGGAGAAGAAAGTCAGAGGGGTGCCAAGGATAATAAAGTTTTTGCCGTTTATAGAGACTGTCGATGTTCAGTGGCCTCCAGAGATGTTCAAGGACCATGATTTTGTTGCTGTCACGGTCTCGCATCCTCCCGGTCAATCATATGAACAGAAATCAAAGAAAATTGTGGTAATGGCACAAGAAGATGACGAACTGGAAATAATTTCAGGAACGACCAATCTGCGAGTTGGTTATGGTGCAGAAGCCAGTTTACGACAGTGCACACACTGTGAGAAACCAGTTCACATAGATGAGTCTGTTTGTTGTAGCCACTGCCGTGCAACCATCTACTGTGGTTCAGACTGTGAGAAACAGCACTGGCGGGAGATGCACCGCAGTGTTTGTAGTCTCTATGAAGCTATGATAAGTAGAGAAGAGGAGCTCAAGATTAAGTTTTTCACTTTCTCGTGTTATGCTGAAAACCCATGTGAATGGCTTAGATCTTCAGGTATCCACAAAAAGGGAATGTGGAGAAGACAATGCGATTGCTATTCTGACCGCCCTTTCGGACTCTTACACTGCTTTTCCTCGGATGCACAATCTGAGTCATGGGGAGGACTTGAGGACGGTGATTATCCACAAGATTTACTGATTACTAATATGAACAACAGCCATTCCTCAGGTATGATCCTCCTGTCCAATTGGTCATTTTACTATGATATCCGGTGTTTACCACCGTCGAGTCCAGTTTCTGACATTCTCTCCTACCCTTTAACCCTTTACCACATATTAACAACATTATGCCCCCATTCTAAGAATCTGTTGCTCAAAGGGAAAGAAGTGACTGTCCATTACTTAGGTCCAGAGCGAGAACTCGACTGGATAAAAGCATTTGCAGAGATCAGTCACTTGCTTAATGGTTTAGGAACCGTGCAGATCATAATGGTGGGACCTGAAGTTCCATCCGACTTATCTGGTACAATAGCAACCACCTCAACGACAGACAGCAGAGTCAAGGCAAGCTTTGTGAAAGGTTTGTACCAAGACGAGGTAACATACCTATTTTCACCTGACATCATTGTAGCATTAAACTGTGACCTGGATGGGTACTCGAGCTGGGCAGGGGCAGTTGAGGTGGTGAGAAACATGCAGATCCCGGGTTTTTTCACTGATAAGACTGAAGAAGCTTGTGAAAATGCTAAGGCAATTTTGCGTAATGCCGGGCAGATCATTTCTCATCCGGTTGCTTCTAATCCCTTCCGTTCACCTGTGAGAACATGTGCAAAGTCTAGCAATCTTCCCTGTTACAGCAACGGCTTCATCCTCGGGGTGAATACATAAAAGACTTTAAATGTTGCAGTATGCGTTAGTATAAAAGATAAACTTAGCCATTCTGTGGCAATCGTATTCACTCCTGCACAAATTCTCCCACAATGACGACTCTAACCAATCATCCTACTTTACTTGGAGCGGTAATTGAATCCTTTAGATTTTTTCTGTTTCATTTTTGGAGTAAATACAGTACGGCTTTCTTTAATTATACGTTTCACATCTATATCATCATTAGGAATCCTCAATACCATTGCCTGTGCACTTTCCGAATCTCGTGCAGCTACTAGAACTTGATACATCCTGTGAAACAATAAAACGAAGAACCCATTGTACATCTTTCTTACATAAATAAAATAATGTACTTAGAGAAAAGCCAGTCTCTTAGATACGATTAGGGCTCTCAAAACGAGGTAGCTCGATCTTAAAGGAGGTATCTTACACGTTGCAAACCTTGTCCATTCTAAAATCACTATTTTTAACGTAAGAGAGATAAAAAGCACTTGCCTTAAATAGTTGAGGACATTGTAAGGAAGTTCTGCAAATTGATACTCTGTCCATACCAGCATAGCGTTTTGCTTATCCTTTGCATTGACACAAGCTTGTAGAAGAAAGTCTAGACATTTTCTTGAAGGACATAACTCCAGCTCTTCCTTCATGAAGCTCACCAAGTCCAGCCCTAGCTTCACATCACTGGGCTCTGTTTCTGCTATTGCCCGAAACATCTGATTTCAAGAATACGATTTTAAAAGTTATGAGAATGATATACACCAGAATTATCCAAGATATCGCTGTGTCTACATTTGTGACATCTCGAGGTTATACTCAAACAGTTGATAATAAGAACAACTTGAAGACCCTGCAAACTTTTTAAAAATGTCTGAGAAAAATAGAATCAGACCTCTTCAAACCAATATTCCACAGCGTTATCATACTTCGGTAAGTGGTTTTTGGTCTGCTCTAGCAAATCAAGAATAGAGCTACACAAAAGGAGTTGAGTGAACCATAGGATAATTTTAAGAATAATGGGGGACACAAAGTGACTTAATCATAGGATATGCATAATCCACTGTACCTTGACTTCTTGTTGCGAACAGCAAACACAATAGTTTTAAAGAAACTATCTATCCAACATTTATAATCACGCAGCTCATCAGTGAGTTGAACCAACGTTGTCAACTCTTCATTTGAATCAGAGTGATCCTACAGACAATTAATTTGAGGTCATTGCAATACGTGAAGGTACATTATCAGTCGGCTAATTTATGGAAAACATAAACATAAGATTAAGTACACACTCACTATAAGAGAGATAATAGCTTTAGGCTCTACACGGCAGTTGGCTCTCTTCATTTCTTCATATATACTTAAAGCGTCTGTTATTTTTCCATTTGATGCCAGAGCAGATATAAGCACACTTTTCAGCTCATTGTGATCCTGAGCCGGGACTTCCAGGTCCATGAGCACCTAAAATAAGAACAAAGATTGAGCTCTTACACTAACATATGAATATTCATTCGGGAACTTTTAACATAACATACTGACCTCTCTTGACTTCTCAAACTGTCCGCATGATGCATATGCTTTAATGAGGGACATGTAAACTTGCTTATTAGCTTGAAGTCCTGCTTTCTTCATCTCCTCATAATACTTTTACATTATAATAAGAGAAGGAAAAAAGAACAAATTATTGTTTGCTCAAAATTAAACATTATTTATGTATGTATCGACGGGTGACAACTGACAAGACCACAGGAGAGACGGTGTAGTTAGGTACTTAACTTGAAGAATAAAAGAACAACAAAAGACATGGATGAGGGAAGATATCAGTAAAATACAGAGTTTATTACCTCCGCAATAGCCTCCTCCTCGTCGCAATAGTTTATTAGATGGCTAAAAGTCACGGAATCAGGTTGAACATCAGCTTCTTTCATTTCCTTGAGGACCATCAAGGCGCTGTTCACTTTTTTCTTCAAAACCCAACAAAAATCATAGTAAAAGAAACAGCTCGAGAGAGACAATGTGGATACACAGAAAGGAACTATCTATCAGTCTCAAGATTTGCAAACAATTTCATATATAAGATTTTAAGCTATATAATAGGTTTACAATAGTTATCTGCCTAATAGAGATACATTTATGCTACAATAGAAATTTTATACAAGACAAACTTCTTTGCATGTTGCACCATTCTTATTTCCATGCATATTTCAACATCAACAAATAAGGAAACACATGGATAACCCTAAGACACGATAATTGGTGGATACTATAATAAGTAAGACAACGAAAAAAGTTGAAAAGAGAGCTTAAAAATATTACTTCCCGGAAATATCCTGCCAATATAGAATTGTACATGCTAGAGTCTGGTGCCAAATTGAAATTCTTCAAACTAGCAAGCATATTATATGCACCTTCAAACTGCACGGAAATGAAAGGTTGAGAGCAAATTTTTATGGTTGGAAGACAGACATTGCATCTGTGAGAAACAGTGATATCAAACTCAATTTCTAGGATCTATAAAACAAAGTTCATGATAGATATCAAACTGAAGCTGATAGATTTAGAAAAGAACTTACATCTTTGATTTTTATGCACAAATTTATTGATCTCCTGAAAGTCTCACTATTTGGCTTCACATTCTTGTTTTTCATTATTGAATTGAATCTTTGCACCTGAAACAAAAAAGTATGACCAAACGCAACTCTGATCAGCATAAATATGAAAAAGAAAATGTCGGTGAGGGCATATTAATGACCAGCCTAATTAATTTTTCCATTGAGATGTACAACAGATGATGAAGTCAGTCAATAAAAAATATTTGGGACAAAATCCAAGGAATATGCTTCAAGCAAAAGGAGGTCAATACCAAATTAAACTCAAGAATCTGCTGGATGGCATGTAACAATGAATGCAGGATGTTTGGCGATATTTGCAGATCTACTTCACACATACTTTCAACTACATCAAGAGCAGTGACCACCTACAACACAGAGATACTATCGTTAGTCAACTTTGGTGTACCAAAAATGAAAGTTGGAATTAACAGACATGAACAAATACCTCTTTCAAGCCACAAAGATAACTAACAAGCTTCTCATAGGAAGTAGATGAAGGAACAATATCTAATTCTTCATGCAACTTGGTCATCTTCAGAATGGAACCCTCTAGCTTTAGACACCAAAATATGTTAGAAAATGGACGGTTAGGAGCCATAGTCTATCTTCAGAAGAACCTTTAAATGACTTAGCACTACTCAAGATAGGAGTGACTTCAATCTTAGTTTAAGTTAGTAATCTGGTTAGTGGAGTCCGCTACTACTTCAGACGATAACATTGATTAGATATTTAGTTACTCACTTTATTTTGTACATTGAAAAAATGGCATAGGGTTCAAAACAATATTGGTTGTTGCAAGAACGCCAGCCAACTTTTTGGTATACCCAACACAAAAATATGTTGGGACCTAAAAATCTCAAGACCTAAGATATTGTAAACATCTTGAGAGACACTAATGAATATATATCATTTATTATTCTTGGGGAAAAAAGAATAATTATCAATGTAGATGTGGTCAGCACTAAGCTAGAAAATCAAATACCAAAAAGTCAGAACAGAGACATTGTTTAGCAAAAAGATTTTTAATGGATCAAGGATGGATGTAATATTTGGTAAGCAGACTTAACGTTTTCCTAGAAACCTTGGAATTAAAATGAATAACCAGACCCAAGTTATATCTATTTTAGTGCCCACTACTGTCTAGGATACAACTTGAGAGCAAGAAACAATAAACAAAAATCCCCACACTAATGTTTAAACCAGATGCAAAAGACTCAATAAATTTGCAAGCATTATATAGAACTAAAGCTTCCTGAATTCTGCTAATCATTATATAAGAATTATGTAACTAGCCTCCATGAATCTGCAAATCTTATTTATGGAAAGTCCTCACTGTTGAATTTGGGATGCAGGTTGCATAGCTGAATATGAGACTGGAAACTGTCTCCACTCCAACTGGAAATATTAAGAAACCATGTTACAATGCTTAAATAAAATCAGTCATCAAAGAGCAAGTTAACTGGTTTGCATCAAAGATAAACTGGTCACAGCAACTGTACAATGAGCATACAACCACCTTTAAGCATCATAATACGGGAAAATATTACCAGCCTGTTTCGATTGATTTCTATCCCACCTTTACCACAGTCTCTTAGTTGCCAAAGTAACTTCATTGCAGTAGACTCCATTAGCGACTTTCCAAGGTATGAAAATATGCTTTTCAATACGTTTGGTGAAGATACTTTTGTTATGTCGACAATCGCTAACAGCTTCTGAAATTTTTCGTTACTGTCTTTCTCACACAGTGCAACCAAATAATATTCTGTTTAAGGACCAAAAGGTTACTTTGAGAGTAGAGGAAAATAATAACCAGAGTTCTACATGAATATAATCATATGTGTACCGTGGATGGCATACCTTGTAGGAGTGATAAACTTATTCCATTATTATCAATTGCATTAAAAAGTTTGTTGATCTTCTCTTCGTTGTTTACTTGGATCCAGAGAAGCATTTCATAGTAGACAAGATTCTCAGTAGACTCAGGACTTGCCTCTTTAATAAAATTCTTGAGAATTTGGAAGTCCTCTACCATTTCCATATCAACTAAGTATTCTAAAAAAGGCCCATAAGTTCCTTCTTCTATAGAGAATCTGAGTTCTCTCATTTGTTTGAGATGTTCAATGGCCTTCCCAATTTGCTCAAGAGCATATTCTACATCATTGCTTTTCCTCGCGCGTTCTATGCAAAGTTTAGTCATTGCATTGTATTCTGTTTCACCCGTTTCACTTCCCATTTTATGCAACACCTCAAACATAGTCTCGGTGCCCAACTTCCGAGCACCACCCTTCAGGAGATTCTTCACAATCCCTGACTGTTTCTTCTTAAAACTACCTGTTTGCATCCTACCACGTGACATCTGTTTTAGCTTGGGCAACGAACCATGATTCCTCCTAGGCAGGAAATCTGAGGCTTCCAATGCGTTCTTTGAAGAACCCTCATCGTCATTTCTTTCTAGATGAAGATGACTATTTCTACAATTAACTAAACAATAATTACATCACACAGTGCAAAAAGAAAAGGGTCTCAAACACTATCTATGAATTGGAAAAATGTGAATACTTAATCATTTATCCAACCACTTGAGAGCTCGTTAACAAAGAAAAAAAAAACAACTTTACTCATAAGAAACGTACATACCATATAACGAAGACGAGACCTTACCCGCGAGTGCTGTATCCCGAAAATCTACACACACACAAAAAAAAGGTAGTAGAACCATTGGAAATCGAACACTTTGAAACATGATTGAGCAGATAAAATAAAGAAAAATCATTTATGCGTGTTGTTTCTAAACTTTCTATTAAAAACAAAAGAAGGCATTTTCTCAATTCTGAAATGGCTCAATCAGAGAAATCTACGAAGCAGAGAACTAAGTTAGAAGAAACCTAATCCAGAGTTGGCAGGAGCGCAGAGATGCTTTATTTCCTCAATGAGTGTGAATCCAGTAACCTCGATCTCTGGAGACTCTCCGTTATTGACTTGGGGAGTCTTAGTGGCGTATGAAGATTTCCCCATTTTTCTCATCGCTTGGCGCAAAAATGAGCTTAAAATTTTCTTTGCCGCTTTACCCATATCCAAATTCGCAATTTTCAAACCAATAATCGAACGAGCCAACGAAGAAACAAACGAAATCACCCACCCAAAAATACAAAGGTTTGCATCAGATGATGAAGATGAAATTTCTGGAATCCAACAGTGGGTGTATTAAAACCCCGCTGATAAACCCCGGCAAAGATTTCGTCTCCGAGTTAAGTGGCACTAATGTAATAATCTCTGTAATTGAGGGTACTTGAGCAATAAGATATAGTACAAGAAATAAGTCTTGTAATTTCGCTCTTTTTTTCTTTTACGGTCCTGCAATTTCTCCTCTTTGCACAAAAACCGCAATAAATAATTCATTAAATTTTAAAATATCCCGAGAAATATGTATATATATATATATATATATATTTAAATATCATCTTAGTCAAGTGGGTTATAAATATCGATCTATTTATCTCTGCAACTTGCGAGCTTGAACCCAAGGAGTGATAGGAATGAAATTATAATTATAGAAAAATAATTAATATTTACCTTAACAACTTTATTTCAGTTAGGAAGAAAAAAGCAAACTTTGTTTTTTATTTAAAGGTTAATAACTATATATCCAATCAAATTCGCCCCATCAAACTTTAAAGTACAAGCATTTTTCAAGTATCTCTTTTTCAAGAATATGTCCACTCAATTAAGTCGACAAGATTTCTCTATTTTTTGTTTTCGTTTCATAAATCTCCCCCACCAAATTATCGACTTTTCAAGTGTTTTTATACTAAATTTATTTTTGTCTCATTTATTATCACCTTTTTAAGTTTAGACAACAACTTGCGCAAATGGTTCAAATGGGGTCAGCTTTGTACTATAAACAGGAACCAGAAACACTTAATCCACAAAGATAGAAGATAAACTCGAAAAAATAAAAAATAATGGATTATCAGACAATTCAATCGATGCCGTGGGAATATGTTATATCTTCTCAATCTCTTCATAGCTATCAATTATCTCAACAGAATCATATTCGTTGGTCTCAATCTCCAGAATCTCACATTTTCTCTGTTGATCTTCCTGGTAACACTCACTAATTCCTCAATATATCTCAAAGAATCATCATTTTACAATAATCCAATTTTGTTTTTCTTAATCAGGTTTGAGGAAAGAAGAGATCAAAGTGGAGATTGAAGATTCAATCTACTTAATCATACGAACGGAGGCGACGGAGGGATCGGTGGATCCGCCAGTAAGGAGTTTTAAGAGGAAATTCCGGTTACCGGAATCGATAGATATGATCGGAATATCAGCTGGTTATGAAGATGGTGTGTTGACTGTGGTTGTACCAAAGAGGATTGTGACAAGGAGATTCATTGATCCTTCTGATGTTCCTGAAAATCTTCAACTTCTTGCAAGAGCTGCTTAAAATATAGAAGCTTTTGTTCTTCCTTTATCAACAACACCAAGTTTGAATCTTTGTTTTTACGACGGTCTGTTTAATCTATTTCAAAAAAGTGTGATCATGTTTTATTGGTAGTTAAACCGTTATGTGCAGTTTATTTGGCTTGATCTAGTCATTACTGGGTTTAAAGGTTTCAGAGTGGGGCATCAAACAGTAATGAATAGTAAGCTTCTGACAATTAGGCAATCGAAATTGATTTAGACAACGAAGAAACTATAAAGGCTCAAAATGTCCCCGACCTATTGTTTTGTATCATTAAAGAAGCCTTTATTAAAGACCATCTCACTCTCTCGGCTTCCTAGTCGTACCAGAAACAGAAACACTGAATCTTGGTCATCAATGTAACTGATAAGCAAAGCTTAATGATAAGCTTGACTTAATGATAAGCATGACTTAATTTAGTATAAATAGATTGTTAGGTTTAATAGATTAGGCATCTTTGGCCAATTAGTTAGTGGGAGTCTTTTGACTTAGGAGAGTTTAGGGTCTATAGAACAAACCCTATTGTGTAGTTCTTATTTCCTTCTTAATCGTTGAGAAATAAATAGAGATTTGGTTCCAAGGTGTTATCAGTAACATAACATTGAATGCATGTTTGTTTGCCGACATTGCTAGACTTGCTCAGCTACATCAAGAGCTGACACCATTTATGATACACATGAATGATACATTAGTCAACTGTGGAGAGTTGACTAGAAAGAAAGAAAGAAAAAACACAAAATATCAGCCGAAGCTGCAAATCACTACAAGAGAACATTAGTTTAAGGACCAATTTTTACAATGTTTTTGGGACGTCGTAAAATTGGGAGGTATTTGCAACTCCCTTACGACGTTTTGAGATTTTGTCGTAAAGGAGTTGTAAAAAGACAACGAAATTTTCCGTTGTAAACAAGTCGGTATTTTACTACTCCTTAACAACGCTTTCTCATTGCTAAAACAATTCGTTGTTAATTAGTCCCTAAGTTGCAACTCTTTTACGACCTCTATAATTTACATCGAATTAACATCGAATGTCAAAGTAGGTAAACACGTTTTTCTTACGTAAAAGGTTTAAATAAAATTTAGATTTGGAGTTGTAAAGGTGTTGTTAAATTAAAAATTTTGATGTTAAAACGTCTCTACGAGGATCTCCGTGAAGAAGATGTTGACGATGAGGAGCGTGACGAGTTTGCAGAAAGTGATAATCCAAGTAGTGGAAAATGTAGTAACGGTGAAGAATCTGTTTGATACTACGATTTATAATGTAAGAACAATGTACCGTTGCAGGATTTTAATGTAATTTACTTTATGTCAATCTTTTATAAATCATTTGAATTTAGTAAATTCATAAATCAATCAAAGTTTAATCAAACTAAGTTTTACAAATCAATCAAAATTTTATCAATCTAAGTTTTATAAATCAATCTAACATTCCGCAAAACACTTAGGGAAAAACACTTAGGAAAAATTTAATTTCATGAAAACGTCGTAAAGAGGTTGGCAAACGATGGGGAATAAAAACGTTCTTCAAAACGTTGGGGAATAAAAACGTCGTAAAAACGTTGTTAGATGCCAACGTCTTTACGACGTTTTTATTCCCCAACGTCTTTACGATGTTTATTAATCTTATAAATTATATAAATTATATGCATATTACAATTGATATAAATTATATAATTTATATATCTTATAATTTATAAATCGTATAAATTATTTTAAATGATATAAATTGTTGTAAATTAGATGGTAAAAAAAAAAAAATTTTGTTTTAAATTTCGTCGTAAATGAGAAGGTAAAATTTTTTTTTTTTCTAAATTTCGTTGCAAATGAGAAGGTAAAAAAAAAAAAAATTGTCGTAAATGAGAAGGTAAAAAAAAATAAAAAATTTCTGATTACAATATATTTTTAATTTTTCTATATATGTTTTTGATTGTAATATATATGTTTCCAAAGGTTATACATATATATCTTAATACAATATTTATAGGTTGTTCATACTTGATACATTATCAATTACAGTGTTTATACATATTAATCAATAGAGTCAATCAGATTAATCACCATTACTATCTTTTGCCTACTCAGATCATCACTTTCATCAAATTCGTCACGATCCTTATCATAAACTATATGGTAAACTAGATGGTAAATTCACACTAGGTCTGTAGCTTGATCGAGTTCAAATTAAAAGTCATAGAAGCTATCGGATACGGAACGGTTATATATTGCCAACAACGAAACGACTTCAGATGGTAAAACTATGGCTTCTGTTTGTACTATCATCTTTTTGCTAAGTGTTAATTAGAATATCTCATATCGGTTAAATTTGTAAACAATATATAAATACATAAAAATAAATTTGTTGAGGTAATTTTTAAATGTAAATTAGAGTCATATAAATATATAATATCAGAGTTCAAATTCAATCCAATTCTAGAACACTCGTGAATGTTCAGTACTATAAACTTTATACTTCATATATTAATTCCTAACACTTCATATAGAACACTCGTAATTAGGATCGTGAAACACATAGCAAAAAAAAAAATTGCACAGAACATCGTAAAATCGATGGAACAACAAAACGTCGTAAAGACGTTGTTAAGTGTCAACGTCTTTACGACGTTTTCTTGGCCCAACGTCGCTACGACGTCGCCTAAGGAAACGTCGTAAAGGCGTTTGCACTTAACAACGTCTTTACGACGTTTTTTTATCTCCAACGTCTTTACGACGTTTTGTATTGTACCGTTATGGTACATTGTATCCACCTTTCCCAACCTCTTTACATCGCTTACGTTGTAAGTTCGACCCTAACTTTACAACTCTTTTACGACGTAACATGAATTCCCAACTCTTTTACAACTCCACGTATTCCTTATAAATATGTCACCAATTTTGCAACATCAATCCATCATTCTCCATTCCACAATCTCTCTCTAAGGTATTCCTCTCTTCCTTCTCTCTACAATTTTTTTTTTGTGGCAAATATATGATTTAGAACATATATATATAGGTTGTTTAGAAATTATGTAGTAGATACGAAATTTAGAATTTAGGGTTTATATATTATTTAGTAGTATACGATCCAATGTCTAATACGGAACATTCTTTTGTAGGTACTACAAGTTATGGCACCCCGTAAGCATACACGCCGTGTACATCAAAGTCATACACCGCCGCATACTTCCCCAACACCAGAAGTGGCCGTAGAGATCAATTTGAACGAGCAAGTGGCTGAAGATCCGGACGACCGTAGTTCGGACATGTTCGACGAATTACTCCGTTAAATATTTTGTAATTTATAATTAAAATTTGTAAAAACATTTTAATTTTATATAATAATTTTATTTTATTCATTTCATAATTTTATTTAATTACAAATATTTAATTTAATAATTTTAATTTTTTTAAAAATTACAAATCATAGTCCCTAAATTGTTGTAAAATTTTCGTCCTTAAGTCGTTGTAAACAGTTTCGTCTTTAAATAGTTGTAACATTTTCGTCTTTAGTTGGTTGTAACTTTTCGTCTTTAGTTGGCTGTAAATAATTTCGACTTTAATACGTTGTAACACATTTCGACCCTAATTAGTTGTAAATTTAGCAAGTAACTTACAACGTTTAATTTGCCATCGAGTTTACAACGCCCTCTTCATTTTACGACGTTTTTACAACGTCTGTTTTACGACGTTTTAACAACGAAAATAAGGCGTTGTTAATTTTTACGACGTTTTTACAACATTTTTTGGCTTACGACGTGCAAGACACGACGAACCATGTGGCATGCTTCTCTTACAACTTTACAACGCATTAGGGACGAAATATGCTTCTCTTGTAGTGAATACCTCAATAGCTTCTCATAGAATGATCGAAGATGAAGGCATGTTATCTAGTTCTTTGTGCAACTTGTTGAACTGCAATACGGATTCCTCTTCTTTGTGCACCGTCTTTGATACTGTTCCATCTTAATATTTCTTGTAATTTCATCGCTTGGCGAAAGATAATGGCCTTTGATAAAGTCATATTCGCATTCACACTACCAACCAAATCAATAACGATGGTGAAGACGATGATCGATCAATAAACCCTTTTCGTTTTAGAGTAACGTTGTAGGGGTTTGAGTAGTTATATAAGTAAGCATTTCGTTGATATAGAATTTAGCATGCAAAGATTAACGAGGTAGCAATCAAGCAAGTTATATCTAAACCAATAGATACGTTGTATAAATCGGTCAAAGCAAGATAAGATGATCACTTGAATGACTTCTCAGTTATTTCCAGTTATACTTTTATCATGTATATCAGCATATATAAAGAAATTAGTTTCCAAAAAATTCGGTGGTGAATGTAAGTACAGTCACGTTTTCAAATTGGTACCAACATTCTTACGCTGAGAAGCTTTGCTCAATATCTGATCATTACTCTTTAAACCCTTCTTAGCTTTTCTTTCTTTGCTCCTGTTTATGCTGCCGATCATTGCATCATTATCTAGATAAGAGAATTTGATAGCAGAGTTATCATTATCTATACATTTGAGTTCAACATTGCGTGACACTGTAGTAGCAAAAGCATCTCTGGAATATAATCATACAAGTATCAATATTTGCCAGTAATGGAAACAGTAAAGGTCATTATGCATCACGACAACCATACCGGGACTTGATACAACAGCTCGTGGTCGTAGGATTGGGGACTGGCTTTGGGTTTTTGTTTTACTTCAATGTCAGCACGCTTATTGATTATTATTGATTTAGCTTCAGACATGAGTATAATTGGTATTTAAATCTTAGGAATCTTAGGTTGGAGAAAAGAGGAATATGAATGTACTTGACTCTCACATGGTTCATAGCCACTGAACCAAACCGGTTTAAGTCCGAAGAAAGAGTTTGATTTCCTAAAAGGCCTTGACACATTTAGGCCCAAAAATAAGAAAAGATTCGAGACAAAAAGAAAGAGAAAGAGATTCACAGAAAGCAGTGTCAAAGGAAGAATAGAGGATAAAAAGCCAACAATGGCGTTTAACGTTATACGACCTGGTCGTCTACCTTCAGCCACGTCTATCTCTTTCTCTTCCACCGTTAAAGCTGCCTTCGTTAGACCTTCTCTCTCTCATCGTCGATTGTCATCATTACCCTCAAACACCGTCAGGAGAATCATCACTCCATTTGCTATCCCTCCTTCGTCTATTTCGTCGCGCCGTTACTGTAATCGTAGCTTTCACGGTGGTCGTATTGTGGCCATGGCTTCTTCTGTTTCTCCTCGACCGGTCCATAAACCAGAGGAAGAGTGGCGTGCGTTTCTCTCTCCTGAGCAATTTAGGATTCTGAGGCAGAAAGGCACTGAGTAAGAACATTTTCTTCTTTGAAATTGAGCTGTTTCTGGTACCTTTCATTTGGGAAATTCGAGTGTTCTGATTTCTGGATAGTTTTTGATTGGACGTAGGCATCTGGATAGTTTTTGGAAAATGCATATTGGATTTCAAGTTTACTTAATGATTGGTATAGCTGGAACGAGGTTCAGAGATTTGCATATAAAATTCTTATCTTCAGATGATCTTCATGTCTCTCTCTCTC
>JAKUCM010000062.1:0-30431 GCA_023374145.1 Lepidium sativum | reverse complement strand
CACGTGTACTACATAATGAAATAAGGCAATTCAATCTTCCATTTTACTTATTTCTCTCAATTTTCTATTTTATATAAATAATATAATATATATTTAAGTTTATAACAGTTTTTGTTTTTATTTAAGTGACCCAACACATAAAATCAGCTACTTTTACAAACCACACAGTGGGAACAAAAGCAATGATGAAAGAAAGTCTTCACCTTCACTTGCTTTATATTAATTTTAGATATTTTATGTAAGTCGTTCTATTACATTACATGCGTTACAACTCCTCATTTTCTTTTTCAATATATTTATTTTAAGATAATTAGATTGACAAATCCACTATATAACCTAAAATTCGAAAGAAAATATATTTAATCAAATGATTGAGTGGCACATATGCTATTTTTTTCTACCTGAATTTGATTACAAAAAATTGTATTTGTCCCACCTACTATTGTTAAAAATTTAATTATGAATAGAAGTTTATCGATACAATTTTTGACAATATAGAAACCTAAAAACCCAAAAATGACATCACAACTATTAACTTTTAAAGTCAAATCTCCATGGAAATAACTCTTAATCGAACATTTAACCACTAAAACCAATTACACTTTTTCATTTTCGTAATATATATATATATATATATAATAATAATGCAGTTTTATTATTAAACACTGAAAATTAAAGAAACATAAATTTCATCATTTGGAACATTATTTACGATTTGTGATGATTTCAAGAATTTGTAGTATAGGTTTAGTGATCATGTGGCTGTACTTACTGAGTACTGTATATTTAACCAATATAGAAGAACCTACTTTCAATTTTTGTCTGAGATGCGAAAAAAGATAGAATCAGTTTCAATTCATTTCAAGTTCGAATCTTTGAACGATATGCGGTTTATATAAGAGGAACTAGTATATAAAATATATATATGCCTTCTTTAATAATATTTTTCTTATATTCTCACTTTCAATATATTGAGAATATTTAGTATGTAGTATTCTTCGTGAAGCAATATTTTAAATATTCGAATTTTTGTTTCCTTTTTTGAACGTTTTATGATCATTCGTGCAGTAGAATCACTAGGCATGACAGATTCGTAAGTTTGATTCTTTTTTTGTCTACGATTTACATCTTCTTTTACCTCGATTATTTTCTAACGTACACGACTATGTAATTTTAGTATGATTTATCGATTATTTTCCAATCCTAAAATATCTCAAGACTTAAACAAGTTATATGTAGTCTCTTCGGAACACAAACCATTTCCTTGTAATGGCTCTAGTACTTGGTTCAACGATTAGAATGAGATCCTGAGTACTATATTATCCAAATTAAGTATTATAATCTATTATATGAAAATGAATTCTTTTAGGAAGACAAGCGGTGGTTAAGTGGTTATAGTATCATTTCTATTATTTTCTTTGTTCAAATTCATTTTCAAGGAATCATATTTTTTCACATGTAACATTGTTAGAATTTTGTGGGAATAACTATGATAAAATTTTGTCAATTAAATTGTTGATAAAACGAATTATCTGGACTATTCTATTTCTATATAGAAAGTCTCTGGATATATTCTAATATATCTATGGTGCATCATTCATAATGGTAAAATCATGCAATAGTAGCTTTGTGATATGAGCGCCTTCGGACAAAACGTGAATTCTTTGGTTTTGAATTTGATTTTTGTTAGAAACTAAGTTATTGTTGTTGTTATGTTATGATTCATTAGAAAATTTGAAACTAGATTAGCCGTATAAGAAGACTAGTAGGAAGTATCCCAAAAAGAAAGATACATATGTAATAGTATATACATTTCTTATCTTACTTGAAAGATATTCAGGTGTACTTTGAGAAGAATGTAAGAAATTAAAAGAAGAAGATAAGTACAGAGAAGATAACGAGAAAAAAGCAATAAAATGAGTAACTTTTGCAGTCATAACGAAGAAAAAAGTAGAGGAGAAGATAATGAAAATAGTGAGAAGATCGGTGTCTTCGTGATGAATTAAAGTAGAAATGTGTGTACGTAACTTTAATGTTCATACTTTCTTTTTCTTCCTTAACTATAACACGTAACAATGATATATCTATCTAGCTATCATTATCATGCATGCATGTAGATACATTTAAGTCTATATAAATAATCGAAATTTTAATGAAAATTATGAATGATATATACACCGATTAACTAAAAAACATTCACTATAAAAAAATCATTATATTCTAGACAAAAAAATCATCTATGTTAACTACAAAATAGTAGTTTAGTGGTATTATAATTGATATCTTAACGCGTAAAAACTAGCAAAAATTCCAGTTTCTAATATTTTTTTAAAAAAATTTTGTGTTATTTTCTAGCCAAATATACATTGAGCTAAGACTTAGTGATTTCCATATCCAACGACTTTCCGTTAACTAACCGTATTGAAATTAGTCCAATGGTAAATTCGTCTCGTTTTCGTTCAGAGTAGGATGTTTCGGTTGATGCTTAGGTTGTAGGGAAATTGTCTAAGAATGAATGTCTCTAGAAATAAAATAATATACACGATTGTAAATTCTATCACTACAAGAGAACATTAGTTTAGGGATCAATTTTTACAACGTTTTTGGGACGTCGTAAAATTGGGAGGTATTTGCAACTCCCTTACGATATTTTGAGATTTCGTCGTAAACGAGTTGTAAATAGACAACGAAAATTTCGTTGTAAACAAGTTGGTATTTTACGACTCCTTCACAACACTTTCCCATTTCTAAAACAATTCGTTGTTAATTAGTCCTTAAGTTGCAACTCTTTTATGACCTCTATATTTGACATCGAATTAACATCGAAAGTCAAAGTAGGTAAACACGTTTTTCTTGTTATGTAAAAGGTTTAAATAAAAGTTAAATTTGGAGTTGTAAAGGTGTTGTTAAATTAAAAATTTTGATGTTAAAACGTCTTTACTTTACAACTCTTTTACGACTAAGTAGTTTACAACTATTTAAGGACGTAATTTCAAATTAGATATTTATGGTTAGGTACATGTGTTGTAATTTACGCGTAATTTGCGGGAAGTTGTAAAATCATCGTTAATTTTTTGCCTATATAAGTTGGAAGACTCTTTTCATTAATCACAACATCATAAAACAAAAGAAAAACGTGGTAGAGGGGGAAAAAAACGGTTTTGTGGAAAAATCCAAAAAATGTCTTTCGGTGGAGATATATTCGAGCAACGGAAGTGGATGTATATGCATAGAGATGCTGCCGGAATCGTGACAAAGGAGTTAATGAATGGGGCATAAATATTCATGCCTCAGGCTAGTCAAACCGAAATCACGGTTGAATCGGGTAAGATGTTATGTCCTTGTCGGAAATGCAAAAATATGAAATTTGCCCGAGTAGAAATTGTTTGGAATCATCTATTAAATAGAGAGTTTATACCGCATTATTACATTTGGTTTCACCATGGGGAAGGAGATAACGGTCGTGGAAATGATGAAGCAAGTAGTAGTAATTTTAAGAATGTTGATGCTAATATAGGTGAATTAAGTAATTTGCATGATGTTGGTTATCATAATGAGATTCTTGGGGTTATAGAGCATGATAGGATGCATGAAATGGTCACAAAATTATTTCAGGAAACTAATGATGATCAACCTATAGTTGTTGAGGCACCCAATTTAGATGCAAAAAGGTTTTATGACATGCTAGATGCTGCAAACCAGCCTCTCTACGAGGGGTGTAGAGAAGGTCTGTCAAAATTATCATTGGCAGCTAGGATGATGAATATTAAAACAGAATGTAATTCATCTCAGTCATGCATGAATATGTGGACTGACTTGCTCAAAGAGTATTTGCCAGAAGATAATGTTTGTGCATAATCATATTATGAGACGCGGAAATTGGTCTATAATCTTGGGTTGCCGTGCGAAACCATTGATGTTTATATAGATAATTGTATGATCTACTGGAAAGATGATGATGTGTTACAAGAATGTCGGTTCTATAACAAACCAAGATATAAGGCACAATGGAGTGGGCGTAAGAAGGTTCCGTATCAACGGATGTGGTATTTGCCAATAACTGATAGATTGAAGAGGTTATATCAGTCGGAGAGGACATCAGCTGCGATGAGATGGCATGCAAAGCATTCACAGACAGAAGAAGAGATTAATCATCCCTCAGAGGCCAAGGCGTGGATACATTTTAATACGGTACACACAGATTTTGCTAGGAATATTAGGAATGTTTATCTTGCTCTATGCACCGATGGTTTTAGTCTGTTTGGAATGTCTGGTAGACAATATTCTTTGTGGCCAGTAATCCTCACGCCTTATAACCTTCCTCCGGGAATGTGCATGGAAAAAGAATTTTTATTCCTAAGTATACTTGTTCCTGGACCTAATCATCCGAAAAACGGTCTCTTGACGTATTTTTGCAACTTTTGATTCATGAGCTGAAACAATTATGGATGCACGGGGTTCGGGCATATGATTGTTCTAGCCAAAAAAAATTTACGATGAAGGCGGTGCTTATGTGGACGATAAGTGACTTCCCTGCCTACGGAATGTTATCTGGTTGGACAACACATGGGAGATTGGCTTGCCCATATTGCCTTGGGAGGACTGATGCATTCCAACTGAAGCATGGTAGGAAGACGTCTTGGTTTGATTGTCATCGTTGATTTCTTCCAATTAACCATCCTTGCCGAAGGAACACAACTCTATTCAGGAGTAAAGTTAAGGTAAAGTATCCCCCACCATTGTATCTATCAGGAGAGTAAATCGAAGCAAATATGGATTATTACGGGGCTTTGGCTACTGTTCATCGAGGAGGTAATTGGCACGTTCCTAATAATATGTCGGATTATTACGGATGACATCATAGCTGGCATAAGAAGAGTATATTTTGGGAGCTGCCATATTGGAAAGATTTGTTGATTCGACATCGAGAAGAGTTTTTTTGAGAATATCATGCATACGATTTTGAACGTGGCTGGTAGGACAAAGGATAACAGGAATTCACGTTTAGACTTACCAGCTATTTGTTCAAGGAGTGAGTTGCATATCAAAATTGACGGCAAAATTCCAGTTCCGATATTTAGGTTGTCATCTGAGGCGAAAACATCATTATTCAGTTGGGTGTCATCAGAGGTGAAGTTTCCTGATGGGTATGTTTCAAATCTCTCAAGATGTGTTGAGTAAGTTTTATAAATCAATCTAACATTCCGCAAAACATTTAGGGAAAAACACTTAGGAAAAAAATAATTTCATAAAAATATCGTAAAGACGTTGGGGAATAAAAACGTCGTAAAGACGTTGTTAGTTGCCAACTTGTTTACGACGTTTTGTGTAACACATGAACAATTTATATCATTTGTAATATTTATATAATTATATGATTTATCTGATTTATAATATTATATCATATTTGCAATATGGTTTATATTGTTGATATGATTTATATGATTTATAATATTTTATAAGATTTATATGATTTATATGATATATAAAACACTTAGGAAAAAATAATATAACAAAAACGTCGTAAAGACGTTAGGGAATAAAAACATTGTAAAGACATTATTAGATGCCAACGTCTTTACTACGTTTTTAATCTCCAACGTCTTTACGACGTTTATAAATCTTATAAATTATTATAAATTATATAAATATTAAAAATGATATAAATTATATAATTTATAATAATTTATATAAACCATATATAATTTATAAATCTTATAATTTATAAATCGTATAAATTATTATAAATGGTAATAAATATTACAAATGATATAAATTATTGATGTATTGCACAAAACGTCGTAAACAAGTTGGGAAATAAAAACGTCGTAAAGACGTTGTTAGTTGCCAACCTCTTTACGATGTTTTGTTCTATACTGTTACGGTCCATTGAATTCACCATAACGTCTAAATGAAATTGTACCGTAACAGTACATTGAATCCACATTTGCCAACGTTTTTACATCGAATACGTTGTAAATTCGACCCTAACTTTACAACTCTTTTACGACGTAACATGAATTCCCAACCCTTTTACAACTCCACGTATTCCCTATAAATATATCACCAATTTTGCAACATCATTCCATCATTCCCCATTCCACAATCTCTCTCTAAGGTATCCCTCTCTCCCTTCTCTCTACAATTATTTTTTGGCAAATTTAGGATTTAAAATTATGTAGGTTGTTTAGAAATTATGTAGTAGATATGGAATTTAGAATTTAGGGTTTATATATTATTTAATAGTATCCAATGTCTAATTTACGGAACATCCTTTTGTAGGTACAAATTATGGCACCCCATAAGCATACACGCTGTGTCCATTATAGTGACATGCTGCACGGCACATCATCAGAGTCATACACCACCGCATACTTCCCCAGCACCAGAAGTGGCCGTAGATCCTCCTCCGACGAATGTTGCGGTCCATCCAGACCTTTTGGTGCCGCCTGATGCACCTTATGCGCAGTACCGGGTTGAGGATATTCTCGTGGCACCAAACCGCGAGAATTTGCCGCATCTACACATCGATCGTCCAACTGGAACCTATTGGTACATATTTAATTTAATTTACATACTTAATTTAAGCATTTATAATTAAATAACTAATAATATATATTAAAAAAAGTTTCAGGTTCGGTATTGATAGCAAAGTGGGATGAAGCATCACGAAATGCATCAAAAGCTATTTCGTGGAGGCGACTCCAAATTGGAAATCAACATCACATTACATTCGCATAACGTGGTTCAAGATTTTTGCGGTAATTTTTTTTTTTAACATTAATTTTTTTTATTCAACATATTATAATATATAATAAATATTAATTAATTACTTTAACTACTAGCAACGTTGGAATTGGGATGTCTTTATCAACGAGACTGTCCCACATGAGTTCAACCGCAAAGCCATGAAGCGGCTTATTAACACAGTCTCGGACTGGAAAACCGAGTGGGAGGTGAAGGGAGATGTCGGGAAACCCACATTCATGACTAACGCTTGTTGGGATGGGCTGAAGAGTTACTGGGTAGACCCTGCAGCTGTGAGGATAATTGCTTAGTGTTCCGCCTCCCGGAAGACGATTGGTCTTGACGGCTTACCAGTCGTAATGCCGCACACTGCGGGCCAAATGCCTTTTGGCGGAGTGGCAATACAAATCATAAGTATTTTTTAAAATAAATTTTTCATTTATAATATTTATTAACATAAATTAATATTTAATTTAAAATTTATTTTATTAGGCGGAAAGAACTTGACAGATTCCTACGCTTCCAGAATTGTATGCCGCAACCCATAAGAAGAAATATGGCGTCTTCGTCGATCCACGGTGTGAGCTCCTACACAGCCAGGTTGAAGCTGCGGTTCAGGAGCGTCAAACGCAGCTTTCCCAGGAATCCACCGACGGTACTCCTGTCAAATTGAGTGCTCCTGAGATCAACGCGATTTATAAGCAGGTATTAAATTAAATAATTTAATTTAAATAATATTTTTTTCCTGACAAATCTTTTTTGTAGATCGCTCAAACAAAAAAAGGACGGATTATTGGCATAGGATCTGCCCAAGATGTCCAGAGAGTCACTTCTAACTGGATAGGCGAAAACTCACTTACAACGAACGCCCTCTTAATGTTACGACGTTTTTACAACGCCTATTTTACGACGTTTTAACAACGTTAATATTGCGTTGTTAACTTTTACAACGTTTTATGGCTTACGACGTGCAAGACACGACGAACCACGTGGCGTCCCTAATGCGTTGTAAAAGGCCTTTACAACGCATTAGGGACGAAAATATGAGTTGTAAAAGTCATGTTCTCTTGTAGTGTATATATTACTTCGTTTTCTGATTTAAAATATATATATATATATATATATATATTGTTAACAATTTGATTGACAAAACTTTATTTATAGCTTAAAACACATTTTTAAAAAAAAATCTAATTTATTTTGTATAGTGAATCAAACTTCTGATATCAAATTATTAGTTGGATCATCTACTATCAAATTCAAAAAAACCTCGGCATCTAGAGTATATCATATATCTAGAATTATAGCTTCCGTGGTTCTTGACGAGGTCAAGTTCTAAGTTTTCGGTAAGTTTTGAGAAACTTCGATATATCAATAAATAAATAAGCCAAAAATGTAAATGATCTTTCGTGATGCGAATTGATATTCCAACATACATATTTTTATTGCATTTACTAATTTGCATGTCACCGCACCAATATAATAGATAAGAGTCTTTATTAAAGTAAAAACCAAGACCAGAAAAAGAAAACCTAAACGGACATGCTTGTCTTTGTCGAACACAAGTTTTATTTCCAAAGTAATTAAGATTCAATAATTTAGTTTATACTAAATTAGAGGGATATTTAATAATGTTATCTTTTGTGTCTGGTAGGCCAATAAAGCTCCAATTATTTGTCACTATGTCAGGGAAGGAGACTAAAGACGCTATTACATAAACTTATGGTCCCCTCATGATAGAGTTCTTTTTTTGATAAAATTTTATGATAATCCTAAAGTTGTAAAATATAAACATTACATTAATCAAAAAAAATTACAAGAAAAATAATTCAACATCTTTGTACCACCAATGTGGAACCTAATCTATAAGGAGACTATGGCAGTTTTTATATAACTACGACAACACATTCATGTGGACTATGATTGGTCTTTTTTGTGAATATTCAAATTTTAAATCGTGTAAATTTTGTCAACTATATAATAAAAAGTTTCACATGATACCAGTAAATTTTTTTAATTGTCTAACAACTGTGGATGGATAAACTTGATATATTATACAATTTCTCAATTCCAAATTTTATCACAAAAATTACGTTGATTTTTAGAATTGAATTATAGTGAAAATTATACATTTAACCAATTCACTAAAAATGTATCTAATATCAATTAATATTAGAATTTTAAAGGCTGCTAAACTATTTAAAATCGTTTAGGTCCGACCAAATATTTTAGGTGTAAGATAGAAATTTACCATCTGTTTAACACTAGTTCAAAGTTGTTTCAACTAGCTAGTCTAATGAAATATATGGTTTAGTTTTTTATCTTTCTTAAATTTAAATTGTTAAGATCTAATCCATAAACAAGTTCTTTTAAATTTCTAACAATATCACGTAAAATAGTTACGACTATAAAATACTTAGGTTTTTAAAAAGTAGAATAGATATAATATCCAACCATTTCACCTAAGTAACTTTTCGAAATAGGTTTAGTAGAATTAACAAAATTAACTAATAGAAGATGGTAGTTCTACTATGCAATTCCTCCATTCAAATTATATAAAAACAACAAACAATTTAAGGAAATGGAAATAAAGTATTTTTCTTTTCTCTCAAGTATATTTGATTATTTGATCACATAAGACTCTTTCTAAATATGGAATGCAAAAACGAAGCAAATAAATCAATCCACCACCAAAGAATCTACTAATCCTGCGACGTGTCGATGTCGGAGAGTCTTCAAGTCTTTGGTTAATGACATCATCTCGTGCGTACTTAAGAATTACAAAACACAGAATCAAAGATCATTTTCTGCTTTAACCAAACACTAGCTCCTCTTTTCCTTAGCCTTTTGTCGTTAATCGTTTCGTTGATTTACTTTTAATTAGTGTTTATTTCTTAACTAAATCTTAATTATTATTTATTTGAAATTGATTATTCTTCTAATTGTGATGCCGTGATGGACACAAATAAAGGAAAGTGAAATATAAATTTTTGTACTCTTTTTTTGTGTGATAAGAACTCTTCTTGACCTTTAAGTCCCTTTTTGGGACCGTAAGTGTCCAAAGCAACTCGAAACACTTCTCCTTCCAATTGATTTTCTTCTTTTATGTGGTCTGAATCAGAAATATCTCTCTTTGATCAAGAGAATGCAATTCAAATGAACTGTTAACTCTGTTTCTCTCAACTTCTTCCTAAATCTCGAGGTTTGTTAAAATATTTCCCTCCTTCTCTGTTTTTGACCCTGCAAGTTTGGATCTTACACAGTCTGGGGTTTCTCATGTTTTTAAAGTTGGAAACTTTATATAAGTTTGTGAATTCAAATCTGTTTATGGTTTGTATCAGACAGCAGAAGTAAAACTTGAAAGCAAGCTTTATTGGATCTATAATTGAAGGTAAGGTAAGGCAAACACAAAGCAAAAGCTTCTTTCTCTTTTGATTTCTTCTTTCTTATGAGATTGTGAATTAATATCTGTGAATTGGTTGATGTATTGAGAATAGAAAGATGATGAGTTCTTCTTCTCCAACTCAACTTGCATCTTTAAGAGATATGGGAATCTATGAGCCATTTCAACAGATTGTTGGTTGGGGAAATGGTTTCAAATCTGATATCAATGATCATAGCCCCAATACTGCAACTTCTTCAATTATTCAAGTTGATTCTAGAATTGATGATCATAATCTTAAGGTTCAGTATTATACTTTCTTTTCAAATTCTTTGATATTGAAGGTTTTGCTATTTTTGAGTTTTGCTAATGGTTTTATAAATTACGTGCAGATGAATTATGATTCTTCTCATAATCAGATTGAAGCAGAACCTTCTAGTAATGATCATCAGGATGATGATGGCAGATTTCACGATAAGGTTTATATAAAGATAGTATCTTTGAATGATGAGAAATTACAGATTTTGTGATATTGATTCATATTCATTTCTCAGATGAAACGGCGTTTAGCTCAGAATCGAGAAGCTGCACGAAAAAGTCGATTGAGAAAGAAGGTAAACATGAAAATCTCTTTATTGAATCTAATATAGTTAAAGTTAGTTACTGTTAAGTCTGTTTGTTTCTTCAGGCTTATGTTCAGCAGTTAGAAGAAAGTCGGTTGAAGTTATCGCAACTAGAGCAAGAACTTGAAAAGGCTAAGCAGCAGGTGAGCTAGGCTATGTGAAAAGATTGTTCAATATGTTGTGTTTTGAGTTTCAAATTCGTTATTGACTTGAGGTTACTTGTCTCATTGTAAGGGATTATGCGTTGGAAATTCATCAGATTCTAGATATTTAGGATCATGTGGGAGAATGAACAGAGGGATTGTTGCATTTGAGATGGAATATTCGCATTGGCTTGAAGAACAAAGCAGGAGAGTTAACGAAATCCGAACAGCCATTCATTCTCATATTAGCGAGATAGAACTGAAGATGTTAGTAGAGAGTTGCTTGAGCCATTACGCGAAGCTTTTTCGAATGAAGTCTGATGCAGCAAAAGCTGATGTTTTCTATTTAATCTCTGGCATGTGGAGAACTTCAACTGAAAGATTCTTCCAATGGATTGGAGGGTTTCGTCCATCTGAGCTTTTAAACGTAAATCTTCTGCAAAAATCTCAACTTTCCATCTCACAGTTACATTTTCAAAATGTATCATCTTTTGTTGCAGGTTGTGATACCTTATCTTCAGCCATTAACTGATCAGCAAATCTTAGAAGTGAGAAACCTCCAACAATCATCACAACAAGCAGAAGATGCTCTCTCTCAAGGGATTGACAAACTTCAACAAAGTTTAGCTGAAAACATTGTGATTGATGCGGATATCGATTCCATGGATTACCCTCCTCACATGGCTGCAGCAATAGAGAATCTTCAGGCATTAGAAGGATTTGTGAATCAAGTAAGTGACCATTGAATCACATAAAGTTTAAAGGATGTTTGAGAGATCTTTCCATGTTAAGAATTTATTCTAATTAACAGGCAGATCATCTGAGACAACAAACATTGCAGCAAATGGCTAAGATCTTAACTACAAGACAATCAGCTCGAGGTTTGCTTGCTTTGGGAGAGTATCTTCATAGGCTTCGTGCTTTAAGTTCTCTTTGGGCAGCTCGTCCACAATAACCCACTTAGAGAAGCAAGCAGACATTACTCATCACAAGCTTGGAATGAACGATGTTTAAGGATCTTTGTTAAGTAGAGTGATTAGGAACTTTGTGGTTTTGCTTTGTGAAGTAAAAGTTGTAAATTTGGGTGGCAACTTTGTAATATAATTTAGATACAACTAATAAACAGAGGGTATTATTGTAATTTTACATATGTTAAGCTTCAATCTTCCACAAAATATTTTCCCGGGAATTAATATTTCTTGTAATTTTCTGAGGAAAAATCATTAGAAAGAGTGAAGTCTCGTATTTGGTTGGATTTTTGAGGAACTTTCATTTTCAGAGTTTACCTATACGTTTGGTTTCGAGGGGAATTAGTTAATTTTGTTCATTTCAAGAGGAGAATTTGATTTATTTCAGTTTTAGATTTTTTCTGGGTCGGTGAAATTCAGAAAGTTCGGTAATTTGAAGGTATGAGTAATGTGCGAGCTATTTGTAGACCACACACGGTATTTTCTTCGATCGTGTGTTGTAATAGAAACCAAACTCGATCAATTGTTAGGGTTTCGATTCAAAACGTCGGCTTTAGAAACCGAGTATCGAATTCGTCTCCGTCTTCGTCTTGGTTTAGGTTTAAGGATTCGAATCTTTGGTTTCGTTTGAACCAGAGGAAGACTTTCGTTAGGGCATCGAATTGGAGCGAAGAGAAATCTCCTTATGATACTCTTGGTAAAGCCTCTTCTATCGATTGATGAACTTTTACAGTTTCATTTGTTGCTTACTTGACACTATGTATCGTTCAGTAACAATTTGTCAACATTGGTGATTCTTGTGGGCATTTAGATTATGTTGTGTTAGTTATTGTTTGCGACAAGTGTCAGAAGAATTGGAGAAGTTATTGTATGTTTTCTGTTTCTGTTTCTATCTAAGATATGGTTTCTGTGTTGTTTGATTTTGAGTACAGAGTTGGATCGAGA
This sequence comes from Lepidium sativum, assembly GCA_023374145.1. Taxonomy (NCBI): domain Eukaryota; kingdom Viridiplantae; phylum Streptophyta; class Magnoliopsida; order Brassicales; family Brassicaceae; genus Lepidium; species Lepidium sativum. The sequence continues at coordinate 17,623 of JAKUCM010000062.1, read as the reverse complement.
TGCAGAGGAAGAACAGATTAAGGTGGCATACAGAAAATTAGCCAAATTCTATCATCCCGACGGTAATTTCCTGAATCTTGGGATCTCTATATAGTTATCATGACCACCGCGAACTCCAGTTAGATTCTGGCATGATACACTTTTTGAAAGTCAGTACAATTTGAGATTGTTAGAACTAAGTTTTAGATGAATCTTACGGTGTTTGTGAGGTTATAACAACATAAGACGTAGCCAAAAGTATTTGTTGTCGAAACCTTCTCTTTGTTACTACATGGAGTCACCTCTTTATTACTACATGGAGTCACTTTGTGTATCACTAAGTTGTAACTCTGTTTTGTTGTTTCTGTAAAGTTTATGATGGAAAAGGAACTCTTGAAGAAGGAGAGACAGCAGAAGCAAGATTCATCAAGATTCAAGCTGCATACGAGCTACTTATGGACTCAGAAAAGAAAAAACAATATGATATGGATAATCGAGTGAATCCGATGAAGGTATTTGTATGAGCATCACAAACTTGGAACTTTCTTCTTGTCTTTCTGGAGGTTCTAAGGATGAGATGTTGGTGTGTATGTGTAGGCATCACAAGCTTGGATGGAATGGTTAATGAAAAAGCGTAAAGCGTTTGACCAGAGAGGTAACATGGCAGTTACAGCTTGGGCTGAGCAGCAACAGCTTGAGATAAATCTGCGTGCTCGTCGTCTTTCTCGTTCTAAGGTAAAGAACAACAAGTCTTTTTAGAGCTTTGTTCTTTCAAAGTAGTAACTTTTCTTTGCTCTGTTTTGAATCTTATCAAGGTGGATCCAGAAGAAGAGAGAAAGATATTGGAGAAAGAGAAGAAAGCTTCGAGAGAGTTATATAACAACACTTTAAAGCGACACACACTTGTACTGAAGAAAAGAGATATAATGCGAAAGCAAGCAGAGGAAGAAAAAAGGAAGCTCATCACTCAGTTATTAGCAGCAGAAGGTCTTGAGCTCGATACTGAAGAAGAAGAAGAAGAAGAAGAAGAAGAAGAAGAAGAAGAAGAAGAAGCGAAGTAAGCTTCATCTTTCTTTATCTATTCCCAAGTAATTGAGTTCAGAAACATACATGTAGATATCGTATTTGATCATCATAATCACAGTTATTGATCTCTGGAATATGAAACGAAGATCTATCTTTCATCATTAGATAACGTAAATACTCTTGGAATTGTTTGCAGTAATATCTTCTTTTGCTAATACAAAATTTTTGGAAGGGAAAAAATAAGATGAAAAATAGTATCACTGATCACTAGGAATTGACTTGATAATGTCAGAATCACCTGAAACCAGTTGAAAGACATTATCATTAGAAGATAGATCAAATAAACAAGAACATAAAAGCATGTAGTGTTGTTAGTTTTATCAATTTTACCAGGATCAACAACGCTCAGACAAGAAACACGGAAGTACATTCCACAAGCTGTACCCAAATCAACGTTGTCTGAAATCCATTAAGACCAAAGAGAAGAAAGACACAGTCAATCATCAGTCATATGCAATAAGAACAAGATCAAGTTTTGTACGAGTTAAACACTTGCAATCTGTGATCATATAACAACAGAGGTACAAATTCGAGTTTTCAGTTTTCATCTATTGAGGATTATACTTATGCATTCTCAGCTATGAAACCTAGATACAGATAAGAGGACATGAGCTACAGAAGATTGGTCAGAAGAAGAAAGGAACTTACTTCCATTGTAGTGATGGACACCAACTTTAGCAAGCATTGCGTAATACTCAATCTCTGATCTTCTCAATGGTGGGCAATTGGTAGAGATTAGAATTAATTTCCCTGAACATTAAAAAAAATCATATTAAACAACAAAACAGCCACGAAAAGCTAAAACCTTTTTGGAATGCACACCAAATGTTCGATGAAATTACCTTTCGAGCCACGGAGGGATTTGAGGACAGACTTGTACCCAAGAGTGTATTTACCACTCTTCATTACAAGAGCCAATCTGCTGTTGATACCTTCATGAGACTTCTTCTAAAATCCAAACGTTATTTTAACATCGTTGTGTCAATTAAGTACATTGAGATCAAATCGATACCTAAATGAGGAGAAAGAAAAAAGAAATCTTGTGTGAGAGAGAGAAAGCAACGTACCGTTTTCTTGGCCGTCAGCATTTTCGCCGGAGATAAAGCAGGATTCAGCCGAGAAGAAAGCGAGAGTAAAAGGAAGCCAAAATGACCAAAAGAAGTCGGAAATTGAAAAAACACTGGTTTTATATGCTGCCAATGTTCTCTAGGGTTTTGCTCTTTTAGGTTTGTATCGAAATTCCTGATACACCTTTGTTTTCCATGTCCTCTCGCCGACAGCTGCATACAGAGCTCAACAACAGGGCGACACGTGGTGCTTCAGATCCCTTATCTTTTCTTTCTAGTACTCACTTCTAACCTTAGCCCATTTTGAACATAATTAATAGATTTACAGTTTTCAGGCGTTAATCAAAAATAATTATAACGAAATTGAAAAACTTTAAATATCATCTTGTGAAGCATAAGTGGTAACAATTTTGTCTATATAAAATAATATACATATACACATATATTTCAAGTTTTAGGTTCTGAATGGTTAGCATTTTAAATGCAGATTTGCTGTCTGGGTCACTTGCAGTTAACTTTATCATTCATACACAAAAAAAATGTAATTTAACAAAAAGTAATAAAATGTAGTGCCGATCAAAATATAGAGTAAAAGAGGATATACTCTCGTAAGCTCCATTCTACCTTCAACCTCCCTTTTTATTTTCTAATTCTGTTTCTTACTTTCTTTTTTTTCTCCTTTCTTGTTTTCGATCTAGATTTATTAATTAAACATCAATTAAATATTTTTGTTAATTTTATGTACATTATTCTATAATTTATATTACTTACTACTTATTATTTTGGTTTCGAATCAATTTTGTTAGCATCCGAATCAAAATTTATCAAATCGAAAATTTTCAAAATATCCAATAATATTTTAAAATACCAATACAAATACTTAAAACATAGTTGAATATTTGGATATTCAAATAATATCGAAAAATATTTAAAATACTAAAAATAAGTATCTATAAAATAGTATAAAAATACTTTTAAAAAATAACATAATATCAGATTTTGGAATACTTATTCGATTTAGTTTGAAAGAGAGGTAGTTCATGAAAATTCCACATAAGTAGGGTGATAGAGGATCACTCTGCCTTAGGCCTCTAGTTCCCTTGAAATATCCACTCTATATAATTATCTGGCAGGTTATGCGCTTTCAGCAAGCAGAGGAGGAAGTCCCATCGGATAGAATCAAAGGCTTTTGCTATATCAAATTTGATGGTCAGCCTTCGAGAGCCTCTTCCAGAATGGTATCCATTAACAATATCAGAAGCAAAGAGACAATTTTCCAGCATGAGTCGCCCTTTTATGAAGGCAGTTTGGTTTGGCATACTCAGCTTGGTAAGGTATGGTTTCATTCTTGCCACCACAAGCTTAGAAATTGTTTTATATAAGATATTACAACAAGAGATAGGCTTGTAATCCTTTATGATTGTGGCGCCTGAAAACTTAGGGATAAGAGTAATGATTGTTGAGTTAGTTGACTAAGGCATGAATGGATGGAGAAAGAACTTCTGAATGGCAACCGCTACTTCTTCTCCTACAATCGACCAAGCTACTTTATAAAACCCAGAGGTAAGACTATCAGGTCTTGAGCTTTTATTCGAATTAAGTTTGCTTAAGACTTTAGAAATCTTTGCAGCAGAGGGTTTAATGCTGACCAGGACTTGATCTTGTGCAGCAAATATGTAGAAGTTAGGCATGATGAAATCTTCAACATTGAATGACCAAAAAGGCAGCGAGGGTCCCAAGATTGTCATAAAATGATCAACTGCCACAACACCTTTTTGAGATGGAGTGATGGCAATAAATCCTTGCAAGTTTTCCAAGGTATGAACCGTGTTGAATGTTTCTTGCTGGTGCAGTCTTATGGAAAAACTTTGGTCCATTAGCTAGCCAATTGTTTTGGATTCTTGCTTGAAATAAGCTTCTTCAATTTCCTTTAAGGCTGCAAGTTTGGATTGACATTCCTTTTCCCTTTCAGAGTTGCTTTGAATTGGTTGTTGCAATGCTTGTACCTGCACACTTTTAAACAAACAATTAACCTCACAAACTCCCTTTTGAATTTATGAGAAGTTGTTTTTATTTAGTGATTTAAGAGCTCTTTTCTTGATACTCAATGAATAGAGAGAGTAGTCCTCAGTTTCCGTGTAAATCCAAGAGTCTGAGACCGTGGATGGGAAGCTTGGGTGAGTGGTGAGATAACTGAAAGATTTAAAGGGTTTGGTTCCAGCCAATGGTAAGGTGGGAGATAGGTAATTAGAGGGGGACAATGGTCTAAAAATCAGGGGCTAGAAAGTGGGTAAGGCTTAGGGGATATGGTAGTAGCCATTCTTCATTAATGAGCACCCTGTCCAGCTTTTTTGCAATGGGATTAAGAGGCTGTCTATTTTTCCATGTAATTGCAGGGCCATGATATCGCATATCTTTGACTTCGAGTACGTCTAGGCAGAGCCTGAAATCAATCATATGCGGAGCGACATAGCTTCTGGCGATAGATGAGTGCTTACCCGGGTGCAAATTTTCATTGAAATCTCCTCCAAGAATCCACAGATATGAGCTTAATTTCAGATTTGAGTGAGATATTTTTAGATCCTGCCATAATTGATCTCTTTCTCATGCAGTATGTTGGGCATACACTGCAGTAAAGTAGAACGAAGAGCCACCTGGTTGGGAGATTCTACACGTCATAAAAGAGGAGGGTTAGGGAGTGGTGATATCCATAGGGGTGATGGTTCAACAGTAGAGGGATTTAATGTATTAGGGTTAGGATTAGTGATTGGATTGGGAGGAGAAGAAATAATCATACACGCGTAGTGCGATAAGGATAGAAGCAGTGGCAGGTGGAGGATTCTGGGTATTGACAATAATGTCTGGGAGGGTAGGCGTTGGTGAATCAACAACAATTTGGGCATGCGGACTTGCAGGTTGAGTCACATCAACTACAAGAACAAGGGGATTAACTGGCGGATTGCACTTGGTTTTGGTGACAGCCTTTGTAGCTTGGATTGGAACCCATTTGGCAGTGGGGCAGCGAGCTTGAAGGTGTTCCATCTCCTTACAAACAGAACACGTTGGAGGCAACCAAAGGTAACTTACTTCAAGCGTGTTAACTGAACCATCTTTGCGTTCAAAATCAACTTTCTTTGGTAAAGGTTTTGTACAGTGATGCAGCATCATGATTTCTTCTTTGCCAAGCAACGTCATTATATTCTCGGTTATATCATATTTTCCTTTTCTATAGTTTGATTTATTTTTATCTGAATTTCTAGTTTGAAAGAGACTTAGGTTATAACCCTTCTCTTAAGTTCTATTTAAAGGATTGTAATTTGATTTTTATTGATTCATTATTCGGAGAATTATTAAAACTAGAGCTCTCTCTTTAAACCCTTGTATTGATCGATTTTATCGTCAAACAAAAGAGCTTTGCGTCGAATCGATTTAATTCTTCGAACCAAGAAATCAGGTCTCTTGAGACGATCACAAGCCTCTAGATTGAACTGAGTTACGTTGATACGCTGCGCCAGGTTGGTATTAGAGCTTTGCTACGCTCCTCAAAAATGTTTTTTAGCGATTTCGTTCTGTTTTTGTTTCCATGGCCAAACCTCGTCGATCACATGTTCGAACCGCGGCAGAGATCAATCGTGACGCCATTGCTGAGCTTCAAGCCCAGATGGCAACTCTCACCACCGCCATTCAAGCGTTGAATGATCGCCGACCGCCATCACCAATTCCTGACAATATCGACTTCCCTCCCGAGAAAGAAGACGACGCATAGCCCCTGGCCAACGATGACAATCCCTTCGCCATGCTCTGTAAAAACCGTGCCCGTGATAATTTTCAATGGGAAACAAGTTTCAAAGCTGAGATACCGGAGTTCCATGGGAACTCAGCCGCTGAAGAATTACTGGATTGGATAGTAACGGTAGAGGAAATTTTGGAATTCAATAGAGCACCGCTAGATCGTTGTGTTCCTCTTCTAACCATGAGATTTCGAAGTCGGGCAGCAGCTTGGTGGACACAGTTGAAAGCGTCTAGAGTTCGCCTTGGAAAGTCTAAAATAGAGTCATGGGAGAAATTGAAGTGGAAGCTTAAAACGTTATTACCGTATAATTATAACCAGATCATGTTTCAGCGTCTTCATCATATACGTCAGGGTACACGTTCTGTGGCTGATTACTCGACGAAATTTTTCTTATTACAGACACGTGTCGATATTCAAGACTCAGAACGGCAATTGGTGGCTCGTTTCACAGCTGGTCTTCGCCAACAAATCTAACACACCATCAACTTGTTTAATCCCTTAATATTGTCTGAAGCTCACGAGCAAGCACTCACTATTGAGTCGCAAACTAAAAGCAACTTCTCGTGGACTACCTAGCGTCTGATCCGTCCTACCCTGCAATAGCAGGGGGCTCCCTCGTCGGAAGATCTCCTTCCGCCATAAACTGACATGAATGTGGTGCTTTTCACGGAAAAACCAGTGCCACGTCCGTCTTCACTTCGATGCTTCTCTTGCGGCGAAATTGGTCATCGTCAATCCAACTGTCCAAAACGAAACCGTCGAGGTATTCTACTTGATATTGCTGGCAACAATGTCGAAGTATTATACGATGAGGAAGCTGCAAGACATGTGGAAGAAATTCTAGATCTTGTTGCAGACAATGGACCATGTTTAATGATTCAACATCTTTGTGTAGCTCCACGTCATTTGGAGGTAAACTCACAACGACATAACCTATTCCCCTATAAATGTACTATTGCAGGCAAGGTCTATAAATTTATTATCAACTCGGGCAGTAGTGAAAAAGTTATTGCTGAAAACGTCGTTACTAAACTCAACCTTAAACGGAACGTCATCCTTATCCCTACAAACTCGCTTGGTTGGACCAGAAAACAGAATTGATAATTACTCGGCCTGCTCTTATATCTTTTTCTGTGGGAGGTACGTTCCAAGATCAACTTTATTGTGATGTCGCACCGATGGACCCCTGCCACCTCCTTTTGGGTCGTCCTTGGTTATTCGATCATCGCGTACAACATGACGGGTACCTTAACACTTACAGCTTCCGTTACAATGATCGTAAATTCACTCTATAACCATCTTTTCCTGAGCAACATAGTGTACAAACGGCACCGGTTTTAATTCTCCAACTTCAACCGTTTGAGAATGCTCTCTTGAAGAACGACGAGTTCTGATTTTGATCAATTCCTTTACCGCACCATCATTTTGATTTTGATCATTTCTATTCCCGGTCACTTTAAAAGTCTTTTGAATGAGTTTCAAGATGTCTTCCTCGATGAGCTCCCCCGACGGCCTTCCTGCCCTCCGAGATATTCAGCACCGTATCGATCTCATTCCCGATGATATTCTTCCGAATCGTGCTCATTATCGTATGAATCTGAGCGAACATGAGGAGCTCCGACGACAGGTAGAGGAACTAGTGCTGAAAGTATACTTACGGGAAAGTCTGAGCCCATGTGCGGTCCCAGCACTACTTATACCGAAGAAAGATAGATCGTGGAGAATGTGCGTCGATATTTGTGTGATAAACAAGATCACAGTACGTTACCGTTTTCCCATTCCACGTCTGGATGACCTCTTGGACCAAATAGGAGCTGCATCGATTTTCTCTAAGCTGGATTTGTGAAGTGGTTACCATCAGATACAGATTCGCCCCGGTGATGAGTGGAAAACATCGTTCAAAACGCGAGAAGGCCTCTTTGAATTGCTTGTCATGCCTTTCGGGTTATCGAATGTCGTGAATACCTTTATGCGCGTTATGAACCAATATCTCTGACCCTTTATTGGTAAATTTGTGATGGTGTATTTCGATGATATTCTCATTTTCAGCATGTCCTTAGATAAACGTCTTGCTCACTTACGAGAAGTGCTCTGTGTTCTTTGTCGTGATCAACTTTTTGCCACACGGAAGAAGTGTGAATTCGGTTCTTCTCAAGTTCACTTCATGGGCTATATTGTCTCCGCATAAGGTCTTGCCGTCGATCCAGCAAAAGTTGAGGCAATTCGGTCTTGGCCTACTTCGACCACGTTGCCTGCGACTCGTAGCATTCATGGACTTGCATCTTTTTATCGACGATTTGTGCCGCAATTTAGTAGTTTGATGGCCCCCCTTATAGATTGCATTCGTCGTGATTTCCTATTTACTTGGACTCCTGAGGCATCTACAACTTTTGAGACCATCAAAACGAAACTGGTCACGGGCCCAGTGCTTGCTCTCCCTGATTTTTCTCAGGTTTTTGAACTGCATTTTGATGCGTCCAAGCAAGGAATTGGTGCAATCTTGAGTCAGCACAATCGACCAATTGCATTATTCAGTGAGAAATTAGCCGCAGTCCAGACGCGGTACAACACATATGACGTGGAGTTTTATGAAGTCGATCAAGCTATAAAACATTGGAGGCATTACCTTTACCATAAAGAGTTTATTCTCTTTACGGATCACGATGCATTAAAACACCTAAGTAGTCAAGACAAAGTCTCCGCACGGCATGCAGCTTGGGTGTCCTATTTACATCAATTAACATTTGTTATTAAGCATACGCTCGAAACCTCCAATAGAGTTGCTGATGCTCTAAGTCGCCGTTATTCGTATTTAATTGTTCTACACGCCTTAGTTCCTGGGTTTACATCTTTTGCTAATATGTATGATTCAGACGATTACTTCGGTCGAATTCTTCTTGATATTCAGGCCGGTCGTTCTCGCGACTTTACACTCCATGAGGGCTATCTTTTTCATGGTGATCGTCTCTGCATCCCCAATTCCAGCCTCCGACTTAAACTTATTGCCGAAATACATAACGAAGGCCATATAGGACGCGACAGGACGTTACATTTGCTTACTCAGTCTTGTTTTTGGCCAAGTCTGCGACGTGATGTCGAACGTTTTGTTAAACGTTGTTCAACTTTTCTGACATCGAAAGGTCATGCTACTAACGTATGTTTCTACTTTCCGTTACCAATCCCGACACATCCATGGTCTGATATTAGTATGGATTTCGTCATGGGTCTTCCCCGTACACACAAGGGATTCGATACTATCTTTGTCATCGTTGATCGATTTTTCAAGATGGTGCACTTTGTTCCTTGTAAACGCACAACGGATGTCGTCCAAGTCGCCATACTATTCTTTCGTGAAGTATACCGCGTCCATGGCCTACCCACTTCAATTGTCTCAGATCGTGATTCACGGTTCTTGGGCCATTTTTGGCATTCTCTCTGGAAGATGTTGGGTGCTAGCTTAGATATGAGTTCGGCTTATTATCCCCAAACTGATGGTCAGACTGAGGTTACTAATAGATCTTTGGGCAATCTACTTCGTTGTCTTGTCGGGGATTCAATTAAGACATGGGGTACAGTCCTTTTCAGGTTGTCTCTTGTCTTCTTCCTCGTGGTCCTCTTGATTTAACCACGATGCCAGACCGTACACGTCTTCATGGAGTCGCTGACGACTTTATCGACAACGTTCATCGGATCCACGCACAGGTTGTTACCAATCTCGAGTCATCTTCTTCTAAGTACAAAGCTCTGATTTTCGTCGTCGACGTGTTATCTTCGAACCTGGTGATCTTGTTTGGGTATTTCTCACTAAAGACTGTTTGCCAGCACATGCGTACAACAAACTTAAGGCAAAGAAGATCGACCCTATTACCATTTTGGAGCGCATCAACGACAATGCATATCGCTAACAACTTCCAGCACACATCAACATGTCTGATGTCTTCAATGTTCGATATCTTTCTCGCTACGTTTCGCCAGACGATGTTCCTGATTCGGGGTCGAATCCTTCAAATCCCGGGGGACCTGATGCAGCATCATGATTCCTTCTTCACCAAGCAATGTCCCTATATTCTCGGTTATATCATATTTTCCTTTTATATAGTTTGATTTACTTTTATTTGAATTTCTAGTTTGAAAGATATTTAGGTTATAACCCTTCTCTTAACATCTATTTAAAGGATTGTAATTTGACTTTTATTGATTCATTATTCGGAGAATTATTAAAAATGGAGCTCTCTCTCTAAACCCTTGTATTGATCGATTTTATCGTCAAACACAAGAGCCTTGCGTCGAATCGATTTAATTCTTCGAACCAAGAAGTCAGGTCTCTTGAAACTACCACAAGCCTCTAGATCGAGTTGAGTTACGTTGTTACACTACGCCATCTTCAAACCAAAGGTAACTTACTTCAAGCGTGTTAACTGAGCCATCTTGGCATTCAAAATCAACTTTCTTTGGTGAAGGTTTAGTACAGTCCACTCGGACTTTTACATGAGCAACATCCATATTAGATTATCTGATTGTTGAGTCGTTTGTTTCCACAGGTTCTCCTAGAAGACTAGGAATAAGACTCGGCCCTTGTTGGTGGAATAACTCAAGTGGCAGACTACGAATGTGAGCCCATAGAGGGATTAAGGTTTGGGAGGGAGGTTTGATAGCAAGATCTGGTGTCCATTGAGCAACATAGAACATTGTTAATCCGATGTACCAAATTTCTTGGTCAGTAATTTTTTTTCTAATACTAGCATTTGGGATTCTAATCATCATGGTTCTTTGTGCATGTTTCAAGTGGAATTCAACCTTATTGCCTCTTACCCAAATATGAGACAAAAGACTCTGATGGGTGAGTAAGATGTTGTTTTTTCCCATGAAAACACCTACAATGAAGTCTTTATGGATTTCTGCTCCTTTCTTGAAGATACAATCTGATAGGTTTGGGATTCCATTGAGCTTAATGAAGAAGAAGAAGAGATCAGTGAGAAGGAAACAAGTTAAGACTCTGCATCTATTAGAGTCTTTCAAAGAGAGGCGAAGACTCCGCTGCTGTTAGAGTCTTTCAAAGAGACTCAATTGAATAATGAGAAGATTGTCGTTTAATATAAGTTGTCTGTTCTCGTTTTCATATTGTAAGGGGCTTATATACCAGAACCCTAAGTTAAGAAACATTATGATATTATTAATCAAACAGCCGTTAAGGCAAGTATCACTATTCTCTCTTCTTCTTCTGCCTCTATCTTCGATCTGACGCTCTTTCTATATTCTCTTCTATCTAATCTCTTCTCCAATCTTCTCTAATCCTGCGTTATCGGTTACAGATAGTGCAGGAGCTATCATTGGTATCAGAGCTGGTTGAGACAATGGCGCAAACACCAGAAAAAGTAGAGTCAGCGTTTGGGGTTGAATCCCAGTTAGGGATGATAAGGCAAAACCAAGAAGAAGACAGGAAGCTTCTTCGTGAGACCCTAGCAATGTTGACAAAACGAGTGGAAGGAATGGAGACGAAACAGGTGGAAGACACATTTGCTTCATGTGCACGAGTAGGTGCTAAAGATGAGGGAAAAAATCAGCTGGACTATTCCCCACCACCGGAGAAATTAGATGGCGATGGCATTTTACCTTTACCGGACCTTCATTTACCGAATCACCGACATCAAGGATCCTTTTCTTTTCAGAAGTTTGATAATCAGAAGGTCCATTCTCCCGCCTCAACGATGGATATTTACACTAAGAAACTGTCGATGCCGATGTTTGAAGGGCAAGATGCTGATGAATGGATCTACCGTATGGAACGTTACTTCGAGAACCACCAAGTGCTAGAAAGAGATAAATTAAATGTGGTGTACCAATGTATGACGGGAAATGCTATTAAGTGGTTAAAAATGGCATTAGATAGGGTGAACATAAGCTGTTGGATGGTGTTCAAGGACTTATTTCTCACGAGATACAAACCAACTTACAGTGGTTCAGCTTTTGGCCTATTATACAAGCGGCGACAGACAGGATCAGTGGATGATTACAAAGAAGAATTGGAATCCATGTGTTCAGATTTTCCCAAAATTTTGGAGTCAGCTTTAGAAGTGATGTTCTTGGGAGGTTTACGGAAAGAAATAAGAGATCTAATAGTTCGTTGCTGGCCAATCAATCTGAAACACATGTTCAAGCTAGCAAAAATTGTTGAGGATCAAGAGGCGAAGAACAGGTTCAGGAAAATACTGCTGAGGCGTCCATGGTAGAACATTTGCGTCTCATTTCTCTTACGGGATTGACAGAAGAAAAATCTATGCACTTGCTTGGTAACATTGCTAGCCAACAATTCCTAATTCTGATAGATTCTGGAGCAACTAGCAACTTCATTTCGCAAGAACTGGTGCATTCTGTGGGGTTAAAGAAGACAGATACAAACCCATTTTTTGTATCAGTGGGTGATGGAAAGATTGTTAAAAGAGAAGGCAAGTGTGAAGGAATCACATTAAAACTGCCGAGAGTTGAAATCGTGGAAGATTTCCTCTGTTTTGGATTAGGGAAGACAGATGTAGTACTTGGTTACTCTTGGTTGGCAAAACTAGGAGAGACAAGAATAAACTGGGGTCTGCGGGAGTTGAAGTTCAAGCAGAATGGCCAATGGATCTTAATAATCGGTTGCCCTGCTTTAGTCAAACAACAAACAACTTTTAAAAGGTTAGTCAGGAAAGTAGAGCAGGAGGGAGAATACAATCTGTTGGAGCTGAGAGAGCTGTTTGAATCCCGAAATGAGTCAACACAGTCGCATGAAAGTGCAGGGATAAAGGATTTGATTAATAACTACACAGAGGTTTTTGAATTACCGCCAAGATTACCTCCTAAGTGTGATAGAGAGCATGCTATCACAACAAAAGAAGGAGCAAGCCCAGTTAATTGTAAGCCTTATCGTTACTCGTTTATTCAAAAAAATGAGATTGAAAAGTTAGTGAACGAGATGCTAGTAGCAGTAATCATCAAGTCGAGCATAAGTCCTTATTCGAGCCCGGTGCTTCTTGTTAAAAAGAAAGACGGCGGATGGTGGTTTTGTGTGGATTATAGGTGCCTCAACCAGCTGACTATTCCGGACAGATACCCAATTCGCGTTGTAGAAGAAATTCTGGAAGAGTTAAGTGGTGCCACGGTTTTCTCAAGGATAGACTTAAAGTCGGGTTACCATCAGATTCGGGTGCAAGATTCCGACATTCACAAGACGACTTTCCGGACTCACGATGACCACTACGAATTTATGGTGATGCCATTTGGCCTCACAAATGCACCAGCTACCTTCCAAAGTGTGATGAATAACATCTTTCGTCCTTTTCTACGGAGGTTTGTACTAATCTTTTTCGACGATATACTAATCTATAGCTCGGATATGAGGGAACATGAGAAGCAATTACAGCAAGTTCTAGCATTGCTGAAACACCATTCCTTCTTTGCAAATGAGAAGAAATGTGCTTTCACACAAAAGAAAATCGCCTACTTAGGGCACACTATATCGGGAGAAGGAGTAGATGCGGATGTGGATAAGGTGGCTGCTATAAAGAGCTGGCCTGTACCAAAGAATATCACAGTGTTGCGTGGTTTTCTTGGTCTCACGGGATATTATAGACGCTTTGTGAAAGGATATGGTAAGATTGCACAACCTCTCACGGAATTGCTTAAAAAAGGGAAGTTTTCTTGGACACCCGAAGCACAAGCAGCTTTTGAAGCGCTTAAGACTGCAATGTCGGACTTACCTACTCTCAAACTGCCGGATTTTGAGAAGCAATTCATCATAGAGACTGATGCTTCAGGTTCGGGAATTGGAGCTGTCTTGTCTCAAGACAAACGACCAATTGCCTATATTAGTCAAGTGTTTTCTGCAAGGGGGAAAGCTAAGCCAGTCTATGAACGTGAGTTATTGGCGATTGTTTTTGCAGCCACTAAGTGGAAGCACTACATAATGGGAAGGCAATTTGTGATCCGCACTAATCAGAAAAGTCTTAAGCATTTGTTAGACCACAAAAATGTGTCAGTTGATCAACAAAGGTGGGCTATCAAACTGTTGGGTCTGAATTATTCAATTGAATACAAACCTGGTGTAGAGAACAAGGCAGCATATGCATTATCGAGACAGCAGCAGAACACTTTGAAAAGTTGCAGATCACAGCTCCTGTATCCATAGACATAGCAAACCTACTGCAGCAACAGCTGCAAGATGAAGAATGTAAGAAAATGGTGCAGCTGCTTAGTGCCACACCTCAACCTGACACAGAATTCCACCTACACGGCCAGCTCCTACTACACGCCGGTAGGTTAGTAATCCCTCGAGGATCTCCCTTCATTCCAAAACTCTTGCATCAGTTTCACTCCACGGCTATTGGTGGACACGGTGGGCTGTTAAAAACATATAAACGACTAGCTAAAGAGGTTTATTGGGTGGGCATGAAAGCTACGGTAGAAAGCTTTATCAAACAATGTTGTATATGTCAAACTTGTAAGTATTCTACACTATCTCCGGCTGGTACACTATGTCCTCTTCCTATTCCTATGCAAATTTGGTCGGATGTGAGTATGGACTTTGTTGAAGGTTTACCCAAATCAAAAGGTTATGACTCTGTAATGGTTGTAGTGGACATATTAAGTAAATATGGCCACTTTATTGCTAACATCCCTTCACAACTAGTATTGTGGCCGAGGCCTTCATTCAAGGGGTAGTCAGACTTCACGGATTTCCTGAAACTATTGTCTCCGACAGAGACAAAATCTTTTTCAGCAACTTCTGGTCCGAATTGTTCCAAGCTAATGGCACTAAATTAAACAAGAGCAGCCCCTACCACCCTCAAACGGATGGGCAAACCGAGGTCTTAAATAGATGGATGGATTCTTATCTATGATGTTTCGTGAAGGATAAACCTGCAAGTTGGGCTCATTGGTTGGTGTGGGCAGAATATTCATATAACACCTCCTACCATACGACGTTAAAGACCACACCGTTTCATGCCGTCTATGGACGTGACCAGCCAAAGCTGCTGCGCTATGGTGATATTCCAACCAAAAATGCTGTCGTGGACTCCATGATTAAACAGAGAAACGTATTGGTTAGCGAACTGCGCAACAATATGGCTGCGGCACAACGTAAGATGGTCGACTCTGCTAATAAGAAGCGTCGAGAGGTTGAGTTCGAGGTAGGAGAACACATCTATATCAAGCTGCATCCATATAGACAGCAGTCAGTCACTCGCAGGTACAATGAGAAACTTTCTCCCCGTTACTTTGGACCCTATGAGATTAGTCAAAAGATTGGTCGAGTGGCTTACAAGCTGCAGCTTCCTCCTTCAAGTAGTATACATCAGGTTTTCCACATCTTCCAGCTGAAGAGAGCTCTTCCGGCGGATACAACTGCTCAACAGCTACCCAAATGTTTGACTCCAGAACTATTATGGGAGGCCACACCTGCAACCATTTTAGCCTTCCGCCATATCAATGGAACTAAAGGTGCAGAGGTTTTGGTTCAATGGGAGCAACTACCGGACAATAAAAACTCTTGGGAATCTATTGACATGCAGAACCGCTTTCCTTCCTTCCACCTTGAGGACAAGGTGAGTTCGTTAGGGGGAAGTGTTGATAGGCTCGGAATTTCATTGAGCTTAATGAAGAAGAAGAGGAGATCAGTGAGAAGGAAAGAAGTTAAGAGTGGCTAAGAGAGGCAAAAACTCTGCATCTATTAGAATCTTTCAAAGAGACTCAATTGAATAATGAGAAGATTGTCGTTTAATATAAGTTGTCTTGTTGTCGTTTTCATATTGTAAAGGGCTTATATGCCAGAATCCTAAGTTAAGAAACATTATGATATTATTAATCAAACAGCCATAGCAAGTATCGCTATTCTTTCTTCTTCTGCCTTTATCTTTGATCTAACGCTCTTTCTATATTCTCTTCTATCTAATCTCTTCTCCAATCTTCTCTAATCCTTCGTTATCGGTTACAGATAGTGCATGAGCTATCAGAATCAGAGAGAGGGGGAAAATTGGAAAACGAGGAAGCAAAAGAAGAGAAGACAGAAAACAAAAGCTTTTTCTTCACATGCTATATAACACTGGATTATATGTTTCAATCTTAAACTTTTAGATTTGATGTTCTCATGTTTATGTATTTTGCGATGTCGATCTACGGCTTCTGCTGCATCCCCAAACATGGAACGATTAATATTCGTAAATAAATGAGTAATTCCATTTTCTATATTTCTGGTGAAAATACCCTTTTATTTAAGAAATTGTTAATTGACGAAGCAAATGTTGAGCAAGTACTCCGAAGAAACAAGTACTCAACAATGTTTATAACATTGGATGTTGTCAAATTCCTACTTTTTGTTTACTTTTTTATATCAATAATTGGATTTGATAAAATCCTTGAATGAATCTTTCATTACTCAGCCTATATTCTCTCCAATTTGTCCCATTGCTAAGGAAAATAAGATTTTCTGGAAAATTAAGTCAGTGCCCAGAAGAAAACTTTGTTTTTGATGTTACTCAGTGCAAAACGAAGAAGAGAGATGTACCAAAAGAGAGATTAATAGCCGAGAAGGAATAAACTTCTCTGCAAATTCAAAAATCCCTCTCATGGCGAATTGATATTTGCCTCCAGAACAAAGCTAACAAGTATAGATCTTGCTGCTGAAAGAAGAGGCATCCGAAAAAACCCTAATTTCTTAATCTATCGAAGCCATTAAACCAAAACAAATCGAGAACGAAGCAAAATCGCTTTATACAATAACAAAGAATAGCATAGGTATATATAACATCCTGAATGGCGGCTTCAAAAACCCTAATTTCCTTAGCGTTTCATGGGCTCGTGATGGGCCCTATAATAAAGCCCAGTTATATTGTAAGTCTGCTGATTACTCTATTCTCTTATTGTTTACCTATACATAATGGGCCTTTATAATAAAGCCCATTTACATTGTTTACATTACTAACATGAAGTAAAAACAAACAAATATTCTTTTGATGCATCTTATAGAACTCACCTGTTATAATACTCCCTACTAAACTCGAGCGTTTTTTCAACTCTTGAACGTGAAACACATCAAACTAAACCGGAACCCAAAAGAATCATAGTGAGGTAAAGCAAATCTTTAAATCCAATATAAGCTGAGTCTTTGAACTGGTTATCATCTAAACCGGACAACAATGCAAGATATGTCATCTTTACTGTCTCTTTTCAATGCTTCAGCTATCAGTTTCTTCGCTGCTTCTTTTGGATCTTTCAACTTCTTAGCTATGTCAACTGCGTCTTGGTTTGACATCACCTGTTCAATTTTAATTCAACACAATCATCACTTTGTTAAGTACCCTTTTTCCAAACTAAATTCGTAATCTTTAATCGCGGTTTTACCTTCGAAATACCATCACTAGCCAGAATAAGAAACTCTGTGTGACTATCAATGGCAACATCCTTAATGTCAGGCTCTGAATTCAGATATGGTTTAAGGTTTTTGTCTCCAAAGACACGAGAAACAGCTAACAAACCGTTCACTCGAGGAACATCTCCTGTTCAATTCACAAACATGAGGATCATCCTTCTATGAAAATAGCGTAGATATATCATTTAGAAGCTGTTCTTAACCTGGTCTGTTGGTTACAAATCCACCTTTACTCTCAATTTTACTCCTTTCAATGTCATCATCAGGATCATGATCTACACTCAACTGGTCTGC
>JAKUCM010000061.1:0-13818 GCA_023374145.1 Lepidium sativum | reverse complement strand
CAGTTCGATGTCAGCGAATTCACAGAGGTCGAATCTTCTGGAAGTACAATGGTCAATTTCACATATTCTACTAATATGCCGTCAAATCTCATCGATATGATGGCCACTAGAACTTGAATTCGTGATCGAACTACCCATGAACAATTGAAGAACGATTTGGTCGAGCATATATGGACTAAATTTTCAACTAATCATGATTAAATTGAGTGTGCTTTAGATTATTTCTTTACTTAAGAATACATATTACAATTTTAAATTTCCAATAATAATTAAGTTATTTAAAATTATATTTTTTTAAGAAACTCATCTAAAAACCTACCATTAATTAGACCACCATTATTGAGAGGTTTTTAAGAGTTTCTTAGCAATAAAAAATAAAAAATATTAAAAATGAGAAGAGAGAGGAGAGAGAAGTTTCTTATTTAAGAAACTTTCCAAAAAAAAATTAAGAAACTCTCCAATGATGTGTCATTTATTGAATGGGTTAATTTTTTTATTAATATTAAAATTTATTTGTGCATAAATTTTTGATTAAAATATTGTTAAGAAACTCATTTTTTTAGAAACCATTGATAATGATGCTCTGAGAGCTCACCAATAATGGTGCTCTAAGGCCTTTGTTCGAATTTTCCGGTGAATTTCTCTTCTTTGTGGTTGTGTGTGGGTTTGGTGGTGGTGCCTATATAACATCACCGACAAGTGGCTTTCATGGTTGAATTTTTGTCCTCTGGCTCCGTACCATTTTCTTCTTTGTTTGCCTAGGTTTTGGATTTTGTTTAGTTTGTGTGGTTTAGTTTATTTAGCTTAGTCTCGGTTTGGATTCTAGTTAGATTAAGATTAGATTTTGAATTTTTTGTCCTAATTTAGTTCTGTTTTTTCTTCTCCGATTTCGATTGGGTAATATGCTTGTCTGAACTTAGATATTTATATGATGAGAAAAATTTCGCTCCTTGTTTGTACTCCCAAGACTTGTTAGAGTCAAGAGAGTTATGAATGACAAATATTTTGCAATTATTTCACATTATAATGAGATATTTTCTTTAATGAAAAATATTTTGAAGTTACAAATTTATAATAATAATAATTGCAATAGTATTATCACTTCTATTTCTCCTTTAAATTAAAGTTCCAATAATTTTAATCTCTTTTCGTATGATCTTAGCTATATCTTATCAGGTCTCATTTTATTTTCAAAGAACTTTTCTTATTTGGATTTTGGTTTTTGGAGATATGTCTGTAATATGCCGGTTTTATATGTCATGGTTTTTTAATATAAGCTATTCAGTGAAAAGAAAAGAAAAACTTGCAAATGAATTTCGTCTTACCTTGATTTGTTTTTGCTCTATTTCTTTATTATTAATTGTTCTGTTTTTTATATATACGAATTGAGTAAGTGGGCCGAAGTTGTTTTTTTATATTGGGCTAAATTGAGTAAATGGTATATCACATGTAATTGGGCCCGTATTATATTGTTAGGCTCATTTCCGTAGATATGCAATCATGCAAGACATATTTTCTTTAAAAAATGCGTATTGTTGATAAAAATATATATATCAAATTTGAGATTCAATGCCAAACTAAATAATGCTTCAAAATATTTTTTTTTTTGATGTTAAGTTTATGAATAAAACGACGTGAAGATATTTTAAATTTTGGTCTACCTTATTTGTAAACATTTGTCAAGGAATAAAATGTCCATATAAGTTGCTGATATTATTTCATTATAAGTACCAAAAATAGAATATAAAAAATAAAAACCAGAAAAAATTGAGAGAAGATAAGAAAGATGAGAGTATATAGCGTTTGCCGTGTCACTATTTATGCCCGTCTTACTCTCTCGCTCTCAACATTTTTTGGCCATAGCATCCTATCAAGAGCCACCACTCACTACCTAAACTTATTTATTTTTTTAAATAGAATTTTTTATATACAAAACTTCTATTCTTGTTCCACTATATAACTACGTAAATACTTAATTCCGTCCCAACATGATAAATAATTCAATTTGTAATAATATATGATACATTGAATTAGCATTGTGCAAAGATGAACAACCTTTGTGTATATCACATGGTTCATTTTATATTTTTCTACTTGTTTTATTTACCTCCTTGATATTTTGACATTTAGCCTTTGAATCTTGTAGTTGTCTCACAACTCCATTATCAATTGTCGAACTCTCAATCACTGTTTTTTAAAATCTTATATGATTATAATATAATTACACCTAGCTTTTCTAAAATATATATATATATTTCATTTTTTCCAAAACATGAAAACCTTATACTCGTTCAATTTTATTTCCTCCAATTGAATCTGAATCCAAATGCTATTGGGAATATCCTAATGAAAGTAAATAGGGTCCAAGAGTTCAGGTCACCAATCTAGCTAAAGTGTTGTGATTAACTGAAAGGTTTGATTTTGTGAGGATGGTGGAAGAAGTTCACAAGCTGAGGATTGGGTGAAAGATATTTAACCTTAAGAGAATTGTGAGTATTGAAATTGAAGTCTCTATTAGACAAGAAACTTATTACTAACATGTTACATAAACAAATAAACAAGTAAATTATAACAAAATAATGTAAACATAATTCTTTTTTGATTTTCCTCGTGGTTTTTTTAGCTGGTGGCTCTTGAAAATCATTCTTATAATTGCATTTACTATGCCTTTGTCGTTGACACTTTGAGCAAGTCATGACTCGGTGAGAACGGCTTAGTTTGCTCTCTGTCTCGTTTTTTCCCTTCTTCATGTCATGATTTTTAGGTCTATCAAGATTTTCATCTCTATTAGGTGGTGGGATCACACATGTTCTATTGGTTTGAGGCCACTCTAACTGATCATTAAGTGGTCTTACTCCACAGTTGCATGTCTCACCCCACCTGCATAAGTGTGAGCATAGTGTGAGAAACAATGAGAACATAGTTTCAAAGTCATACAAAAAACATAAAGGAAGTAGCAATGTACCTTATTGTTGTGTAACAACTATTTACATACTCAGAAAGCTTCTTTCCTACAACAAGTATAACCTTAGCAACATGAATACATGGAATGTCATTCATATGCCAGCTTCTACATGCACATGTTCGTTTTTCCAAGCACACTACGTATGAATGATCATGTACTCAAACTCTATATGTGGTCCAATTGCTCAATGCAACTTACATTGTATTGATTGCTTTTAATCCCTATCAAACTCATTTATTGTGTTCTCTGTGAACCTTGTGGTCAAATTATTATCTAATTTGGACCTATTGTAGTTCCTAGTTATACATTGTAGCCTAATTCCCTCTAACAGGTCTAGCAAGGGCTTCTTCCTAGGTTCTCTGATGGTTTTGTTGAAGGATTCACTAAGGTTATTCAAGACATCATCGCATAATGAACCTAACCTGAAACATGCTCTAGACAATGACTCTGGTTTGAGGAGAAGTAGAGATTTATGTGCACCTACATCATATACCTCCAATGCACCAAGGTTGTGCTTCTACAAACATGGTGTGTACGACTTAGCTATGTACCATAATAACTTTTGTAGCCTCAGATCCTTCCCATTTTTTCTCCAGTTCTCACAAAACTTCTTGCAACACTGCCTATGTTCTGCTTCCGATAAAACATTTTCTATTGCTTTAACCAAACCCTCCAAGATCAAACTCAAAAAGATTAAAACTCAGAAAGATTAAAACTCGGATCAAACTCATAAGGATTAAAAATATCACCTTTACTTGTCAGACATTAAAACATAATTTTTCCCTAAACCTAACTCCAAATCTCTTGCTAGCTGTTTGAAAATCCAATCTCAATTGGTGTCATTCTCAATCTCCACCACTACACAAGCTATAGGGACAATCCTATTGTCCCCATCTCTCCCAACTGCAGCTAACAACTGACCCTTTATATCCCATTTTAAGAATGCCTCATCTAACCCTATTATTGGCCTACACGTCTTCAGCCAAGACTCATTTTGTGCATGAAACAAATATATAGCCTATAAACCTTGGCTTTCTTCCAATTGTAGCTCATGGGATAGTTTCGATATCGTAGGTGGACCCTGGATTACTCCTAGAAACTTTAGCTTGATAATCCCAGATCCTATCAAAGTGCTTTTCATGTGTTTTTCTCCTTTGCTTCATCAACATTGTCTTCGCCTTGATACAAGAGTTTTCCTTAGCATTTATCTTGTACTCTCTCAGAATTTCAGCTTGTATCCCCTCTGCAGTCATCTTCAGATTCAATCTTAACCTCTCAGCAAACAAACTTGCAATTGCATACCAGTTTAGTAGCTTTGACTCTCCTGTCAACTCACATGTGTGTTGCTTTACATACATCTTGATCATCAACTTATGCTTCCTCTTCTCAAATGCACAGTAGATCTTCTAGGGACATGGAGCTTGATCTTCTCTCATCGTGGCAACACAAATTATACCAATCTTAAGAATAGTGGATTTAACATACTTGATGTTGTACATGGTTTTAATTGTGTATTTAAGGCATGCATGCTTGAAGTCATATGCATCTGTGTCTTCCATATAAGTCTCTGCAAGTCTCATTTCTTCTTCATTCTCCTCATCAGATGACAGATGATTATGTAATTTGTCTTTGTCCCATGCATAATCATCACCATCCTCTTCATATACCTCAGAGTGATTATTTTTCGCTTCATTTCCGAAGATAGCTAAATTTGTACACGTTTCTTTTGTAATTTCAATATAGCCATCATCCTCTGCTTCATTTATGTATTTGTCACTCATATTTGGAGATTTTAGATCCTTTCTCTCAATCGAATCATTTCTCTCAATCAGATCCTCACTTTTATGCTTCTTCGACAGCTTGGATACAGACATAGTACCTCCACCACCTTTTTCTCGCTTCGTCGATTTTTTGGGTTCAGACCCAATAGCTACACCACGACAACTTCCAATTTTCTTTGAGTTTCTAGGAGACTCACCGTTTCCTCCATTCCGCGAAAATGGTCTTTCAAGTACAACCTACTTCTTTTGCTGAGGCGAGCTTCGAAGAAGAGGATATTCTATGGATTCATACCTCTTCTTTGCATCACCATCACCATTTTTTCTTCGCCTTTTTGACGGGGAAGAACTCAAAGCAACTGAACTCTCACCAGATGAATCGTTTTTGGGAACATAATTCTGAGTTGATCTCCGAACCAATTTGTCGTCTTTCATGAATCTAGTCATTGACATCAAAAAATCAATTTAGGTCTTAGTTGAGAGAAAAATCCCAAATCTATTTGGTATTTTTGCAAAACTAAAGTTCTTCGTAAGTCATACCCAACGAAGAAGGTGTTAACTTAACTCGTGATATCTAAAGAATATATATGATTGTTTTCATCGAATAAACGAATGTGCTGCTAGTTCTAGTGGCAAACATCCACCGTTATCACTTTGAGTACGCTTGTTTGAATCTTAGAACCACATTTTTTCAAAATTAGTGTTAAAATAACCTATAATCAGTGAAGAATATATAAAATTGGTTTTATCAAATAAACAAATGTATCACTAGCTCTAATAACAAACATTCTCCATTATCACTTCGAATACACGAGTTTAAAATTCAGATTCAAAATATTTTAAAATTTTTTTAATCCAAACAAAGCAAAACAAAACACTGTTGTAAATGTTAACAACAACAATAACAAACTTATTAATAGGTGCTTAATTTCTTGTTAAACCAATTTATATAGTATGTTTATTTTAGCAAGACAACATAATTTGTGTAAAAATATAACAAGTTAAAAATAATTCAGAATTTTTTAGTTAACAAATAAATTTATGTTTTTTTAAATAATTCTTAAAAAGTTAAGGTTTTTTTGGGACCAATTTCCCATATTATATATGATAATTCTTATTATTTTCAGTCGGCAGAACTAAAGGATTTCTTTGTCCATTTTGAGTATTTTCTAATTTATTATACGAAAACAGTCAGCTAATGTTTTACAAACTTATATATAATTGTAGTTAGTAACTGATAAACTATTGATTTTTAAGAAAACATCAAAAATAAGTTTCTTTTTGTTTCTAATTTAACTCATTTTATATTACTCAAGAAAAAAAGAAAAATATAATGTTGGTGGTATTTACAAAGGACTAATTAGTGTAAAACCCTCATTTTTCCAACATCATTGAATAGCATGGTCTGGGAGATATTAGAAGCACAGATCATACAACCTAAAGATTAGATATAATAAAGAGAAAAAAAAAACAGAAAAGAGTTTTGAATCTTCAAATATTCGGTGTAGGGAATAAAAACCTGGGGCATATATATTTTACGCACGTGCGTAAAAGTTAAAAAGTTACATTCACTAGCGTAGCATAAACTTGAGACGTTGGTGGATCAGAGAATCTAAATCAAAGTAAAACATAAACAAGAATTTAGTACTTAATCACACATCGTACATACATTATTAAAGCATAATTAATTAGGTAATGGAATTATATTAAAACCAAAAATATCAGAAACACATTGACAATGAAACAGAACAATAAATATCAGCCGTTAATTATATATCGTGAGTAATATAAACGTTATAACGTCGACTTCCGTCAACCTGGTGCTTACCGGTCATCTTTCGTCACTCTCCGGTCACTTCCGATTCCTTCTCCACCGTCGCTTCCTTACCCGTTCAATTGCTACCTTCCAACAATTTTTATTTTCTTTTTCATTTTTAAACCTTTTTGTTTTTTTTTGTCGTTTCTTCTTAATTTTATATATTTTAACATGCATGCAGTTGCATTTACGCTAGTTGTTGTCCTAACATATCAATACGCAAGTCCGTTTCTAAAAGATTAATGTTTTAGAAAAATAAATTGTTTCAAAAAGATTGACTTTAAGAAAAATTATGTATTATATTATAAATTTTATAAACATTAATTAAGTTTACTGAATTACTGTTGACATAAAGTTATTAAAAATTGTGTATTATAGGATATTATATACCAATAACTAATTATTAAATGACTTTTTTAATATGTGTAATTTTTCTAAAATATTTATTGTTTTATAATTTACGGAATAGTAGTTAAAGGATTTATTTTCTCCTGCAAAATCGTGTAGTTTTACTTTGCTTAGCATTAAATTTCTTTGGTGTGAGTAATACCACATAACTAAAGCCCTTATTATTGCCAGTTATGAAGGAGACATTTATTTTTGACTTTTGACATTTAAATCTCTCATTCAATGAATGAATTTCATTGTTTGTTCTAACAAATCAGATACTAAATACACATAGACAATGTACTGTAAGATACAAAAATGTCAATTAGGTCCCAAAATTGAATAAGACTATTGAAAAAAAAAAGAAAAATCCAACATTAAATTAGGACTAGAAAACACGAGTTTAGACGCAATAAACTTTACCTGAAAAATTTTCTGACCAAAAAAAAAAACTTTACCTGAAAAATAAATAAAAGGCTTTGCCAGGTGACATGGACACACGAGGACCCCACTTATTTCGCCTACCTTATTGCCAGCTGTTATTTTTCTAATTTTCTTAATTTAAATAAATCCCTTTTATTACACGTGTAACTTTATTTGTCGTCTAGTGTAATCTACTGTCCATTTTTCAGTTTGTCAGATCCCTACTATCAAATGGCTCATTACTAGCCGTTGGATCTTAAACAAAAATCCCAATTAACTCCTTTTTTTCTTCTGCGATGTCACTACTTTCTGTGACTTGTTACCGATTTCTCCGGTAATTACTTTACGATATCATATTTTGTTGACTATTCTCCCTTAAACTACTAAAAATAAAATTTAGATTTTTTTTTTTTTTGATAAATCTTCATCGTGTCTGTATAAAGGTAGCTCTCTTCCTCGTGCTCCATCCACTCTAGGATTATCTCGAGAAAATTTTATTTTATTTTCCTTCTGAGAAAAACCTTGGCTCGTTTATAGAGTGAGTCTCTTGAACATCACTTTCTCTTTCTATTGCATTTATAATATCAAAGCTTTCTTTGATTATCATGCTGATTCACTTTTCCTCCATTCCATGGGGATCGTAATGATTCAATCTCATGAGAATGCATGGATTTAAGAACTTCTTTCCCATTTTCTTACGTTTCCAAACAAAATTTCCTTATAAGGATCTACGAAAAATTATAAGAAAAACTGGTCGTGCAATAATTTGATTTATTTGAACTCATTGGATTCATCGTTTATTTTGCAGGAAAGCTTGAGAGTAGATAAAGGCATTACTAAAGCTTCAGCTTTTGCTCTGTGTTGTTCAGATTTTTTGTTTTTTGCTAAAGAAGAAAATCGAGAGGAGGTATTTGGAGATATTTTTCGATTTTTCAAAAATGGGAGTGAAAGTAGCAACAACCTCTACCTTCCATCAATGGTTGGCTCATCCCATTGTTCATCATTCATCTTCACTTTCTCAAACCCTAGCTTCCTCTGCTGTTTCTTCTCATTCAAGACGACAGAGCATCGGAAACGATGGACGTTCTTCTCTCTCTTCTCGCTTCTCGGTGCAGAACCAGAAGCTGAATCCTCTCTTCGGAACTTCTTCCACGAATCTCCGGCACTCCAAATCCTGTGAGCTCTGGACACCATCGAAACCAACTAAAACTCAGTTGATTCGAAGAGCTTTTAGTGAAAGCGTCGATCCGTTTTCCGAGGAGGAGTTTGCGAAAAAGATGGAAGAGCTTGCTCTCAAATTCCAAGTTCCTAACGAAGAAGACAACGAATCGGAGACGATTGGTAAGGATTCAGAGCCAACGATAATGAGACACGATTCCGTTGATGCTCGATCGATGGACATCGTTGGAAGCCATAATATAAGGTCAGATTCAATGGAACTGCCATGGCCGGAGATGGTGCAAATGTCGAGCATCGAGAGGAAAGCAAACAGCGTCGATCTTCCTCTTTCGCTTCGGATCATAAAGAGAAAGCTACAGATGGAAGAAGGAATTGTTACACAAGTCGGAGAAACAGCTTGTTGCTCTGTGAAGAAAGCTTTCTCTTCAATGGTGTTTATGATTAGAGAACTCCAGAGCTTCGCACTGCACATGAGAGAGCTTCTTCTCTTTGAAGATTTGCAAGGAATCCTCCATCGCGTTAGAAAAGAAATGCAAGCGTCGTTTGTTTGGTTGTTCCAACAAGTTTTCTCTGCAACTCCTACTTTGATGGTCTCCGTTATGATCCTTCTCGCCAATTTCACTGTTTACTCTATTGGCAGCAACCCTGCTTTAGCCGCCGCCGCAAATCCTCCAACAACAACCGTCTCTTTTAGCTTCGAGACGACGGAGATAAGTGAAATCCAAGAAACAAATCAGAAATTCGATTCATCAGTGATTAAGACATTCTCTGTTTCTTCTCCCTACGAGAAAACATCTTCCGGTGGAGGCGGTGGGAACAATATCCCACCGCCGGTACAAAGCGGAACAGAGGGAGATGGATTTGATCAGTTCAGAAAATCTCAATTTTCATCATCATCTCTCGGTGCAGCATCTGCTGATGCAGAGGCGTCTGTGTCGGGGCAAGAAGAAATTAAACTTTGGAATTCGATATTAGAGGAAACGGAGAAAATTGGAGCGTTGGATCACGAGACAATGAGGCAGCTGGTTTCTCCGGTGGAGGCTCGATTAGAAGCAGAGGAATCCATGGATTACTTCAAAACAGAGCTTCTATATCAAACGGGATTGTCTCAGGAGCCTGAAAACGTTCTTCTTCTTGCTAATTACGCTCAGTTTCTCTATCTTATCATCCATGATTACGACAGGTAATTAACATCTGATCTGACTATCAAATCTAATACTTATGCTAATTAAATTATATTATCCTTTATTTTCTTCTTTATTAGACTAAGTTTTAAGAGATTATTAGATTTGGGTTGAAATCTAGCAACCAACTCTTGGTTTTTAGAGGCTGCAAGTTGATACTACTAGTCAAAAGTAGGCGTAGTCGTGGAATGATAGATATTAGGGAGCTATTGATATTTTAAGCTTTGAAATTGTCATAATCAAAGTACCATAAGAACCAAAAGGATAGGCTTTAAATTGAGTGAACCAGTTCTCTTTACCATATTCGAGAAAGAAGACAACTTGTAAGTGTGAATATCTATCTCCATTTTCAGAGTAATAAAATAAAAAAGGGTTCTAGATATTCAATAGTGATTGATTGTTTTCTTTCCCAAAGTTGCTTTGTCTCTTAGCTTTGAGTATTTTAGGATTGAGTTTCTAATATAAAAAAAGGAAGCTTGGTTGATAGTGGAGTATGCGGTGGAATTTAGAAGCTCGAGTCTTTAGATCACTGTGACATTATTCCTTCACCCACCAATAGTGATATGTTAGGTAATAACTCGCTAAGATAGGTAAAACACTGTTTAAATCACATATAGATATTTTGGTGACAATGTTTTGACATGTTAGTTATGGACTATGACTAATTTAGTAGCTGTTACATTTTCGTTTTGATGCATGTGTCACATTCTAAAAGAAAAACCTAATTCACTTACGTTCCCATTTTTCCTTTTGGTCTTATTCATAATTCATATCTTATCTCTACATTAATGAACAAAACCACAACTGTGTCGGATCTCTTTTGTCAGTTTCTTATATGGTTTCTTTTGGTTCTGTTCCAGAGCGGAAAAGTATTTCAAAAGAGCAACAAAAGCAGAACCAGCAGACGCAGAGGCACTGAATAAATACGCGATGTTTCTATGGAAAGCAAGAAACGATATCTGGAAAGCAGAGGAAACGTATTTAGAAGCAATCTCAGCCGATCCAAGCAACTCTGTTTACTCAGCCAACTACGCACATTTCCTATGGAACACAGGTGGTGATGAAACGTGTTTCCCTCTAGACGCACCACCATCGCAACAGAACAACTCCACATGAAAATAGAGATTCACAACAATTTGTGTGTGTGTACAGTGTTTTTTTCCTTTGCCTATACAACAAAACTCACTTCATGTGGCAGCTTTTCCTCTTTTTGTAAACCAGAAAAACAAAAACTTTTGTTTATATATGCGTACATAAATCACGTTCTTACTCGTCACGGACTTATCTTTTGTTCATCAACAAAAAAACAGTTGTTTGAAAAAACTAAACCATATCCTTTCGGAAGTGAAGATGTATGTGGCAATGTTTTGGGGTGTAGCATTTGTCTGGATGATCTATAAATCAAATTGTCCACTTCTATTTTGATACAAATCTGAATCGTTTCTTTTAGTATGCGTGTCATTCATCTTCTGTACATAAACCATGCAAATCTCTCTCTTTTTTTTCTAATCGAATCATTCGAGTCATCTTTGTATAATTACTTTCGTTACCCCTTTGATTATAATATGTAGAGAAGTCAAAATGCATTAAAAGCAACAAAAAGTAATGGGAGTCAGGAAAATATGGGTAGATTTTGTGAGAATCGAGAACTTTCTACAACACATTGGATCATGAGAAATGTTATCAAGAAATCGTAATGTGAACTCCTAGAAAACGGACACGTGGTTTTCCTTGATTAGTCGCACTCGCAAGTCATCAAAATATCAAGTAGTAACCTCTTTCTCGTCTAACTTTGTGTGTCTAGTAGGAGTATATGTTGGTTATTTTGTTTGATTGAGTCATTGGTTTATCTGGTTTAGTTGAGTCAATAAAGACCAAGTCATTAGTAATACTTGTTAGTGACTTCGTCGTAAGTTTGTTTCCACTTCTTTAGCTTTTCTGTTTCAGTGTAAGGCTATAGCCATTGAATGAAGTATCTTTTTTAGCTTTTCTTTATCATCAAGTAAAGTTCACAGTATATACTAAGATGCTTTGGGGATACACGAAAACCTGTGTATTCTCACGTGAACTTCATTATGATATATAGACTATAGTTGATTACTTTTGTTTAACTTTTACTTCTTTTTTCTTGTCACATCTCTCTCTGCTACATGTTTACATAATTGACGTGTTAAGCTGTGAAAACAATGCTTTGATTTGCTTATCATAGTACTATTATTATTCTTTTTCCTTTGGACGTTTCTACGGTATAGTAAGATCATCGTCAGCCTTTTACGTAACGAGTCTCACAAGTACTTATTCAACTCTGTTTGTTTCGGTTTACTAGACCGAGTCAGATCAGAACTCAATAATCTAAGTCCCATTACACATTCTAATGAGCAAAATGATATGTTCAAAAAATCATTCAGATTGAATGGAAAACGATTAATCATAATCTCCTGCCTTTTTATTGTGCAATTTGAAATTTCCAAAATGCGATACTGATCTATATCACTCAGTGATATTGGTATATATAGTCTATATATGGTATTACAATAAATGTATTGATTTAGAAACTTCTCAGCTTCATTGTCTGTTTCTGTGGTTATTCTGTCTTCAGCGTCTTCAACAATCCCACTTCGGCTTTGAAATACGCTTTAAGACATTTTAGCTCTAGCAAAGACTACTCCAGCAAATAAACCTACAAAGCCAAAGTATATACACAATTTCATTCACCCTTAAACGAAAAAAACAGAGAATGTAGCAGCTGATCATCGCTTGTGAGGGTTGATGATGCAGCCATGTAAGTGTGTTACTTACCAAAAAGTATACTGAACAAATTTGGGAGACTGAGAGGAACATTGAAGAGTACAAGACCAGCTAACGATATTGGAACCTTGTTTAATGAACCCACCAGACTGCCACAATATTAGAAAGTAATTCATTACATTTTAAGTCCAAACAAATGTTGTTTGCTTTTGGCCAGAGAGAGTACGTAAGGAAGGTACCTATATGTTGTAGGTCCAGTTTGATGCAAGAACCACATCGAAGTGAAGCTGATAGCCAGACCGAGGAAGCCACTTGCTGTTGCAACTACCCAAAACATTCCATCTTTTGTCACATCTCTGCCAGAGATTTAAACGCAATGAAAACTTTAGCTTCCAAAGACATGTTTGGTTTATAAACAAGTGTAAATATTGTTTATAAGTCCTTACGTGCTTATTAAGTATCTCCATTCACCCAGTAAGAGGATCAAGATGATGCCAAAAGGTAGTGACAAGAGATTATTAAGCAGCACCATAGACACCTCATTAAGAGAGCCAGACTTTGTTGACTGCTTTGCTTTGTCCATGACTCTACGAAGAGTTAGCTGTAACAAACGATTTTAAGGTCACTATGGAGACTGAGAGAGAGAGTTGCATAGAGATCAAGATACTAGTTTTATAATCGGGAACTCACTGAATAACTTGCGGTTAAAAAACAGTTGGCAAGCTGCCAGGTGTACCCTACTGCATCAAATGTAAGATCCGTGATACCTCCGCTGATTGCAGAAATGATCTATATTGCAAACTCTTAGTTGGTATCACTTTGATATCAGAGTTGGATTGGCTACACAAGCTAAGTGGACACCAAGATGTGCAATTTAACTCACCATCATGAGCATTGCAGCCCAAACTTTGTTGTTCTGCTTTTTGTGGAACATGTATACTTCTCCTATTGCCGTAATAATATTCGTTGCATTTTTCAGAATAGTCACCATTGCAACGTTTATGTATTTCAAACTGGAGAAGAAATGTAATATTGCATTAGTCTCAAGCACCACATCTTGAATGAAATTTCACCAAGTAGTCTCTCAGCTAATGTTCGAAACCTTACCTATACATTCCCGAGACCAGCATACCCACAAAGATAACATTGACAGGCATCCACACTCTGATTAACTTCCAGTTAAACCTTTCTACCGAAACAACTCCAGAGAAATCTAGCACAGCTACTACCAAACAGCTGATTAAGTTCTGAAATAAACGTATAAGGAAATCACCAAACCATACAGATTGTCTAGTTCATCATAAAACCAAGGAAACCGAGCTTGTGAATTTCAATATG
>JAKUCM010000060.1:0-21348 GCA_023374145.1 Lepidium sativum | reverse complement strand
GAAGGAGGAGGAACAATGCGACAGATTCCATATTTTTCAGCCTCCGGTCTAATTTTAGCTATATAACTCAGAGTGTCTTCAAACTCCTAGAAACAGGTTTGCAGTTAATGTCATAAATATGGATCTAACCACATATGATCTAAACAGGTTTGCAGTTTATGCTGTTGAAAAGGTTTGAAAGTAAAGGACGTGAGCAAGACCTCTTCGCTCGGGTAGAATACAGGTGTGTCTTCAAGGTCAGGCCTACGAGCTTCATCTGGATGCCATCTCGCATTTACCTGCCAAACTTGTGGATATGAGTTTACAGGGTCATAAAAGAACTAAAAATACAAGTAAGATAAGACACTAATGCTCAAACGACAGACGTTCATAAACTCTGAAGTCCGTATTAACTGAGACTGACCTTCAGGCAGTCTTTACAGTCTTCACATCCCCGGACTACACCCTTTGGTAGAAGAGGCTTCACATCACCATTCTGCAAATACTAAATCCATTAGAAATGCAATGAAAATGATGGAAAAAGTAAAAATAGCAAAACAAAGAACTAACTTGATCAAGATTTTGAGATGGGGCATTGTCATTGTTTGCACCAACATCATCACATCCGTTGTAATTTATCCAAGGTCTACGCCGTAGCAACCGAGCAGCTTTGGTATCATCAGATTCAGTCTCCATACTAGCTTGTTCAGTTACAGGAACATTTTCAATGGCAGTTTTGAATTTATCAGAAGGAGCTACCTTTTTTAAGGTGAAAGTTGCATATGATTCAAATCCAGGAGGAGCAGATGGCACTTCATCACTTTCTTCTTTCACACAGATTCTCATTAGTTCTGTGCCCATTACTTCTGCACCAACACTACAATTTTAAAGGATCATTACAACCCCAAATAAAATATATAAATATAAAAAATAATAAGTGATAATACATCACATACAATGGAATGGATTTTAGGACAACATACAATTATTTGATAATCTCAATCAATCAGAATTTTGTAGGAAAGAAGTAAACTGCTTACAATAGTCTTGGTTTAGGGTTTCTCCAATTAGATAGTCAAAATAGCTGAAGCTCCATTAACTGCACCCAGATTTAAGAAACCGAAACTCAGAATCCATAAAAATCAAAAAGGAATAAAAGATCTGAAGAAACCCTAATCATTCAAACTAAGTAGTAATTTTAAAAATTCCAATTTCATCAGATCTAACCCTAACTTCAACCTGAGATTGAGATAATGATCATCGCATGTCCTTTTCCATGTTTGCATAAAATAAATAAGAACCTAAATAAGGAAAATCAAAGGTATTTAGCAAAAAGTCCAAATATGAAACCAACCTTTTCCATATTCCCAGAAAATGAAAATCAAAGGATGAAAGAAGAAGAAAAGGGTAAAATTGGAATTAAATTAACAGGTCCATCAAATGTTTGTATGTGAGATATCAACAAGAAGAACAAAATCAAGCAAAAAAGATAAATACATTATTTTCACTGGTTAAGATATAATAGTTTAAATTTAAATCACCTTTGTTTTTTCTAGATAAATTTTAAGATCATGAAAGGAAACACATGTGGCTTTTTGCTGGCTTTGTTGATAAAATTTTCTGGGTTTTTTCTTCTATGAATGAATGATGTCTTGGTTATAAGTTAGTATAACGCTTCAAAAGTAAAAGAGATGCATTTTCCTATGCAACTTCAACAGTTAAGCCAACCAAACAATTATAAAAGCAATTAACAATTTTCATTAATATAATGGCCGATTTTGTTGGGTCATATTACCCACATTTTATTCTCCGGTGGACATCATCGGCTATCCACACAAAATTTTATATTTATTTTATTACTAATAACTATCTGAAAATAAATATTGTAATTTTGGTAAATTTTATTGTAACTCTAAACCAAACCGGAAATTGACCGAAAAAGTTAAAGGTGGTGAATGTTAGAAGTTTCAGAAGTTTTGGGAATAATTGAAACATTCAGATAAGTTAAGGGCGTATAATGTAAATAAAGGATAAACCCTACTTATCATCTCAAACCCCAGTCGAATCCAAAAAACCCGCACAGCTTCGAATGGTGACGGGTGAGTTTCTTACACTCAATTCTCCTTATTTATCTCAAACTTAGCTGTGATTTGAGTGGACTCTGAATTTTGTTTCCTCTTTTCTGTTTCCGAAGTTGGTGTCTTTCTTCTAGATTGTTTTACCATTTGTTTTTTTTTTTTTTTTTTTTAATTTTACAGTTTTGGTCACTTCACTCACTGAAGAATAGGTTATGGGAAAATCAGGGACTGAACATTCAGACAGCTAAGTTTTTTTGGAGTTTGAATTTATCATTGAGTTTTATAAGTTTATTAAAAGGAAAGGTCTCTGTTTTGTTAAACACGTTCTGAATTCTGAGAGATGGCTTCATCAAATTTACTACTTGAGGTTCAGTTCTTGCATATTCCAAGTTTGAATACAAAGCAGGCGAATTTCTGTTTGGTGAATCCTTTATCTTGCAGAAAACCGTGTTGTTTAGATTGGAAGCAAGAAATTGGGCTGAAAAGGGAAGTTTATCTGAAATGCCATGGCTTGATGAGTGATTTGTGCATTGACCATGTCGATGATGTTGAAGATCATGCTGAGAGAAGTTCAGAATTACATCACTATGGTGGTGGTAATAACTTCAGAGGGAAAGTGAAACCGAGGAAGCATTTGAGTTCCTCACTTTTATCATCTGATGGACCGATTGTCCAGAATGAAGAAGATAAAAACAATGAGATCTTTCGAAACCTGTGTAGCAATGGGAAGTTGACAGACGCGTGCAAACTTGTGGAGGTGATGGCACGTCATAATCAGGTTCCTCATTTTCCTTCTTGCACAAACTTAGTCCGTGGTTTAGCCAGAATTGATCAACTGGATAAAGCAATAGGAATCTTGAGAATAATGGTGATGTCTGGTGGGGTTCCAGATACTATTACCTATAACATGATCATCGGAAATCTTTGCAAGAAAGGGCATATAAGATCTGCTTTGGTCCTCTTAGAAGACATGGGTTTGAGTGGGAGCCCTCCAGATGTGATCACATATAATACAGTGATTCGGTGTATGTTCGATCATGGAAAAGCTGAGCAAGCCATTAGGTTTTGGAAGGATCAACTGCGGAATGGTTGCCCTCCATATATGATTACATACACGGTTCTGGTCGAACTCGTGTGCAGGTACTGTGGAAGCACTCGAGCGATTGAAGTTTTAGAAGACATGGCAGTAGAAGGTTGTCATCCGGATATTGTCACGTATAATTCTCTGGTAAACTATAACTGCAGGCGAGGGAATTTGGAGGAGGTGGCTTTGGTCATTCAGCATATCGTATCTCATGGATTGGAACTGAACACCGTAACTTACAACACTCTCCTACATTCCCTTTGTTCCCACGGGTACTGGAATAAAGTGGACGAGATTCTAGAAATCATGTACCGGACGTCCTATTATCCAACAGTTATTACTTACAACATCCTGATTAACGGCTTGTGCAAAGCAGGGCTTTTGGGTCGTGCGATCGATTTCTTCTACCAAATGCTGGAACAGAAGTGTCTGCCTGACATTGTCACTTATAATACAGTTATAGGAGCCATGTCCAAAGAGGGAATGGTCAATGACGCTATTGAGCTACTTGGATTGCTAAGCAACACATGTTGTTCGCCAGGCTTGATTACTTCATAACTCTGTTATCAATGGGTTGGCCAAAAAGGGCTTGATGAAAAAAGCATTGGAGCTCTACCATAAGATGCTGGATGCTGGAATCTCTCCCGATGATATATCCCGTCGTTCTCTAATATATGGTTTCTGCCGGGCAAACTTAATTGAAGAAGCCAGTCAAGTTTTAAAGGAGACGAGCAATAGAGGGAATGGGATCAGAGGCAGCACTTACAAATTGGTAATTCAAGGGCTATGCAAGAAGAGAGAGATGGAAATGGCGATACAGGTTGTTGAGATAATGGTAGCAAGTAGATGTAAGCCAGATGAGGCTATATATTCTGCAATAGTTAAAGGCGTAAAAGAAATGGGAATGGGAATTGAGGCTGAGCAGTTGCAGGATAAGCTGAAGCAATGGAAACTCTTGAGAGAAGTGTAGGAAACATATCAAGTCTTTTTTCTGTCGTCGGTTCTTTTAAGACTTTTGTACAGGAAACTAGTTTTGTAGGTTGACAATGGTTGAATCAGGAAAGCTTGAACCACCAGTCTCTTGTCACTCTTTTGCTCTTCAGTTTTTGTACCCGTTCATTTTACAAGAGTCAAAGTTCTATCCATAAAGGTCGAATTTGGTAATGGATGGTGTGATCCATTAGTCCCTTAATGGAAACACAATCCTGTCAGAAGAATGTCTTTCTGCTTTTTGTAGGTCTCAGAAAGACCTCCTAAATCAGAACCTTTATGCCCCATAAAGATAGAACTGTACGCAATTACTTATTTGTAAAGACCGCTTTCTACTAAATAATTAAAACAACGAACATATTGGAACTTGGATATTCGAGAAATGCAATGTAAATCCATATCGGACAAACAAAACCTCGCAAATAATAAAAGCAAATGATTACTCTTATAAATACTTATCACCTTCAGATTTACAAGACGCAAGCCTCGACATGATTAGAAATGAACTCTAACAAAAGCTCTAATTTATCTCGGCAATGAAACTATAATCGGGATCATCTATAATCTAAAGGGCGTTACAATTGTTACTATTCCCTTTGATTTTGGTTTCAGTCTCAAATTTTAAAAAAAGGAAAAAATAAACTCAACTTTTTTTGCAATGTTCATAACTATTTAATTTACTTCTGAAAGTTTAGATGTGGGTGTAAAATCTTCCCACGATATGACGCGCCCACACTCCCCACAGACCGTACTGGTACCGACTTTTCTTCCTTGGCTTATGAGTGTAAGCTGGTGTGAGATTCTTGTGCAGTTGCGAACCACAAAGCGACTTCTGTTGAACCCCTTTGGCTGGGGTAAGGGTTCTGTTTGTATGGAAGGAGGTTTTGGGAGCGTTGGAGATTCGCTGAGTGGAATTCGCTGAACTTCTTCCCACTCAAGCGCTCTTCTGTAAACTTCCCAGGCCAAGTCTTTTTCTTCCTTGGTTAATCTTTCTTCTTCATTCTCTTGTAGCAATGTCTCATGTTCATGGAAACTGGAGATCCAGCTAGTAGAAGAAAGGAAAGAGAGTGTCATTAAGCAAGTAGCGTCAAAAATCAAAGAATGTATGTATCGATTGTGAATACGGTTACGCTTGCCGAACTTACTTCGGGCCGTGTCTCTGTAGTAACTTCTCCATCATTTTGTCGCAACCAACACGAGGTAACGTGGCCTTCTGCTTTTGTGGATTCCCCATAAGCGAGCTTTGTGCCTCTCCGTTTTGCTTGCTTATCTCAGTAACGGTGTCGGATTTCTCATCATCATCATCAAATTCAAAAAGATGTAACATCTCTTCCTTGGAGATAGTTCTGTGCACTTGTTGTCTATCCACCACTCTCGCAGCGAGCCCCTCCTTGGTCACCTAAACATATAAATAGATCTGGTTCATGAAAGTCTTCTTGAAGAACAAAATACTAAACTCAAATATGTTTTATGTCTTTCAATACCTGACGTTTATATATTTTTTCTTCAATAGTCCCTCGTGCCATCAACCTGTACGCAAATACTGGCTTCTTTTGGCCAAACCTGCAAACAATAAGTCCACGTTATAATAAGCCACATTTCTTAATGCTATAGTGACAAATTTTAGTTCCATCAGTACTCTAAAAATACCTCCACGCCCGAAATATAGCTTGAAGATCATAGGTTGGATTCCATGAACCATCAACGATGATCACCCGGTTAGCAGCATAAAGATTAATTCCAAGAGATCCCGCTCTGGTTGAAATTAGAGTGCATTTCACCCTTTTGTTATCAGGCTCATTGAAACTTTCAACCAACTTCTGGCGTTCTGAGCTTTCAATTTTTCCATCAATTCTGCATCCATCAAGGGAAGTTAGAGCCCTTTTAATTGTTCAAACAACATTCATACTAATATAGTAGAACAAGATACCAACCTATACCAATCTTTTCCCTTTTTCCAGAATTTTCCTTGTTTGCCATGCCGAGGTACTCTTGAAAGATAAAGTTCTATGAGATCCAATGTCGGGATACTCTGGCTAAACACAAGCGCCTTATCCCCCACATCAGCACACATAGATAAAATATCCAACAGCAATATCATTTTCCCACTATAGTCCGACACCTTATAATTATTTTTGTGAAGTAGGTCGACCCACCAATCCTGGCACAAAGACAAGTTAAAATCAGATCACAAGTGTATTATTGCGTTATTAACTGTTTTTAGCAGTAATTACTAATTCAGTCAGACTGAGTAGACTGATCAGTAATTACCTTTTGGAGGTAGCCATCAACTTTATCCTGCAAATCACTCATAGTTCTCTGTTTCTCTGTCAATAAATAAAACAACAAAATAACGCAGTTTATTAATAAAAAAAATACAGTTCTTCGACTTGTAATAAAGGTAAGCCAAGAAAAATCACTCCTGAAAACTCAACAAAATATGATGAAATTAGAAACATACACGTTGCAGGAACAAGTCTTCTTTAAATTAATGCATTTCACAGATTACTTTTAGGCACAAAGTCATAGAACAATACAATTAATACTCCAGCAACGGGCAATCTTATTCAAACTATAGAGGTACACAAAAGTTCAATTCCTACATTTTCTTAAATCAAAGCAAAAGTGAGACCAGTGACAATTAATAGTTACCTCCCGTAACCATGTTGTAGTCTATATTTTCATCACTTGAGCAGTCATCTGGAATATCAACAATACTACCACGACGACCATTTTTGCTATCTTCTCTTCTTAATTGTGGAATCCCTGGATGATTCAAAATCTGGGAGACGCAATATTACAGAGAGGAATCAGAATAAAAAAATGGATACCAAATAAATTTTACATATGAGCTTATCATTTATTACCATATTTTTCACTCAAGTTAGTTAATTAGTTTAAGCATAGTAACGCATAAAATTTATACCTGAGCCAAGACCTGATAAGCTGCAAAAAAGTTTTTTCTCATCCTTTCATCTGTTCTTCCACCGCTGAACCCATAGAGCTTAAGAAATCTCTTATACAATTTCCGCTGCAAGTGCGATAGCTTCACAGATATTACAAATACTGTTTTAGGGGGCAGATCTTTTTTTACAACAGTCATATCCATCCTTTGCACAAATCCTTTCAGTTGTTCATACAGGATGTGTGATCTTTGGTTCATAATTTTCACATCCTCCGCAGTTGAATTCATGTGTTGTCCGTTTTCTATGGGATTTTGGAAGCTGCAGATATGAGGGAAGCATGGTTAAAATTCTAGAAACATCAAATCATCACTGACAGAGAAAACAACAATGGTAAATAAGACTTACCGATTTCTAAACTCAGGGCTACTTCCTAAGAATCCTTCTCTCACAAAATCAACCATCTGTTGCAATAAAGACATAACTTAAAAAACTGGGGCAAAGAAAAAATTATTTCTCAAGTTTCTATGGTTCCTTCAGTAACTTACACAATAATACTCCATGAGATTGTTTTGAAGGGGTGATCCAGTCAAGGCAATTCTTCTCTGGCATTTAACTTGCTTCAGTGCTTGCGTTGTTTCAGCCCTGGTGTTCTTGATACTATGAGCCTCGTCGCAAACAAGTATATCAGGTCCATCCTGCAGCCACATAAGTTCAGAGCATTTTGAAGAAATAAAACATCGCAAGCAGATGAACATGGGAAAAATATAATAATTCAAGATTAACCTTCACGACAGTAAGTGAAAAGTTCTCAAAAAAGATCTGGAGTATAAACAGAACAGATATACAAATCAATAAATTTTGCCAGAAACATTAAAGTCTTACCCTCAAGGCATTACAGATTTCTTTGGCCGCATTTAAATCCTTCACCCCCCTCCCAAGAGACAGGTTTCTAAAAGTGGCATAACCCATCAAAAAAACTCCACCCTTATTTCTCCACTTCTTTAGCAAGTCCAATCTCCTCTCCCTTCAAAAAGACATAGAGACCACAGGCCAAATGTTTAATGACATACTGTCACCAAAGATACGCCTTACATAGGCCAAAAAAAGTTCCAAACAAGAATTTGCTGGCACATGGACCATTTTGAGAGATTAGAAGGAAACTAAGACAGCTTAGATCTTGTGTAGTTGGACAATAGGGCTTGCATCTACACCTTTTACTAGGGAAAAGATCCTCATAAGCGTTAGTAAAAGTAACATTCAACAGTATTATGGGCGCACCACTTTAGATTACCTAGCCCCATTTTTAATCTAACCCCTAAACTACATCAGAACAACAAGCAAACAGTACAAATACGTCTAAACTAGATCAGAATATTTATATCTTAATTGGTAAGTACCACAAATTTAAAGCCCGTCTTGAGGAAAAAAACTATATACCTTATAGGTTTAAGTAAAAGAGTTTAATTAAAAGCATTAAAATTTGCCACCAAAAGCTTCTTCAAGCATGAAGATGCGAAGTAATAGAATATATACCTTGAAACGTCTTCAAGCATGAAGATGCGAAGTGGTTTGACTTCTGAAGGCTTCCATTTCATAAATTCACTTCGCCAATTGTGCAACACATTTACAGGAGTCACAATAAGAGCAGTTTTCAACCCCAAATCAACACATCTCATTGCGGTGTACAGGAACGCTATAACCTAATAAATTTAAGTAATAGCACACATATATTAACGATTAGTGTCCATCGATATAATAGGTAGACAATGTGCTCTAATATATTAGGATGATAATAAAATACACGCAAACAGACTTGTGCATGAAAAAAGAATTAAGCACCTGAAAAGTCTTGCCCAGGCCCATTGTATGCGCTAAAATGCACCCAAGACCTTTGTCACCAGACTTCACTCTGCTGATAGACTGAATAATATTTTCCCACATAAATCTAATCCCTGTTACCTGAAAATAGAAACATCCAAACTTACAGCAAAAACCATTTCATGATAAAAATTTCTACTCGAGATGGGTATATTTAATGCCCAATAGTGCAGGTGAAAAGCGAAACGGAAGTATATTATGACAATGGTTTACGCTCAGCAAAGAATGCAAAAATGTAGATGCTAACCTGATGCACTTTTAGTTTGGCAGATATGCTACGAGGAATTCTCACAGCTTCTTCACCAATCTCCCTAGCTACATTCACTATGTAACCACTGTGAGAATCACCAAGAACCTCAATTTCTGCACCTTCTGGAATAGTTTTCACATCTCCCGTTGTTTTGTATCTGGCAGAAAACTGCAAGGACCTAAGGCGTTCCTGTCGTTCCTACAAAGCGAAAGAATCGAATACACAATGAGTATCAATATAAAAAGATATATTCAAAGTTTGCATATCAGTTTAACAGAAAAAAATAACTAAGATGAAGTTCACACCTTCTCAATTGCAATTTTCCTTCTCGTATCTTTCCCTAGTTCAGCATCATCAATTATTCGCCGGATGTTCTTTTTCGATTTCTTCTTTGAGCTAAAAAGGAAAAAACTCGTGCATGTAAGAAAACACACACACACAACAATATCAACCAAAACTGCTTGGAAACATGCTAGATTTTTATATATTTAGATGCGTAAACGGTAATACCTTATTGCTACAGTGACATCTGCATCTGCATCATCAATATCGTCAGAGCTGGAATCAGAGCTAGAATCAGAGCTGGACTCTATTGACTTCTTATCTACCATGGCTTTCTCCAGTTCCAGTGTCAATCTTTGTAAAGGAATTGGACAACAACAGCAACAATCCCAACCAGAGGATTGGGCTTTAGACAAGTATTCTTCACCAATGTTCCGCTTAATACATGATGCACAAAAATGTCTTTCGCATGACCTACAATCTACTAAGTCGGCAATGTGACCACACCATTCACAATGACGTTCCATAGAGTCATCAACCTGTTGGTAAAAATCAACGATTTTGGTTAACAAAAGACAAATTTAGCATTAACAGTTTTTAAATTGTAGGAGCATTTCGATGTGATCCTCTAAATAACAAAAAGCAACATATGCAACAAAAGAAAACGTTTCTCAAAACGAAAGAAATTGACGAAGGCAATAAATGAAAAGAAGATTTAGCCCATCACTTATAGAAAAAATTGCAGCCATAAATCTACTACGACCCAAAAAAACTTCGTTCCTGCTCTGGATTCAAAATGTGTAGTCGCCCAGATCTTGTGCAATATAAATATCCAAACCAACACATATTAAGGGTCTCCCATTAAGGATGGCTAACAGCAGTCCGTGAACACAGTAGTATTTTTTTATCCCTTTCTGAAAAGACAGCGCTCCATGTAACGTGCTATACAGCTCGTTTAGGAGATAACGATTCTACCTATATTCTGCCCCATACACAAATATAATATCTGCCACATAAACTTGGAAGACGAACACATACCTTAGCAACTCTGTCTTCAATGGAACGTTTGCAATCCATGCAAACTATTACTTCTAAAAGTGGATGACTATGCACTTCCACAGCTATTTTATTACAAGCAGTACACCTAAAATTGTTTGCTGGATTCTGTGAATCATCTCTCATGGTATCTACACTAGCATCTGTGATGAGAACCATCTTGTCTAGATCTGAATTAGACAAGTTCCCGTTTTCTTCTTTGTTGACTTTATTTCTATAAACTTGAGTGCTAGTCTCCGAAGTATTTATTTGATCATCAGCAGAACTTGTGTCAACAATATACCCATCCAAATACACAGAATCATCATCCCTAAGCTCCTCCGCACACCCAAGAATCTGAGAAACCAAAAGATAGCTGCTACGTGAACCAAATAATTACTCCTTGTAATAACAAAACCCCGGCACCACAAACCCCAAATTTCACTTTAACACAAGACATAACAAATAATTAAAAGTCACGCAACTAGATGTAAAAGCTAAAATAACAGGCAAATTGCTAA
Organism: Lepidium sativum; assembly: GCA_023374145.1. NCBI lineage: Eukaryota > Viridiplantae > Streptophyta > Magnoliopsida > Brassicales > Brassicaceae > Lepidium > Lepidium sativum. Next base: position 10,345 of record JAKUCM010000060.1, on the reverse strand, counting down.
TCTTTCTCCTAAGAATGTATATTGCTCAGTAAATATATACATAAAATCACCATTACTATTAACTAGATGAAACTTATTATCAGAATAAATTTACCAAATCCAGGCTCACTAAATATAATATCCTTGAGAGAAGAAAATTGATGACACTATGTTGCTTGTACACCAAGATGTCTTCAATCATTTACATGCAACATTACCAAAGAAACTGAAATAATATGCAAAACAGACCTGTTTAGATCTTCTCTTGAGTCTCTTCCGTTTCAAATGAAGTTGAAGTTCACGATCAATATTTATATCATCCTCTTCTTTAACCTGTAGGTATAGATGGTAAGACGGGAGTTACCAAGATTCTTACATGGTATTAAAAGAGTATATTTTATTGCACACTCTGCATACTAAGGAAGACAAGGCGCATGCAGAAAAGCGACTACTTTCAAAAGTAGAATGCTTAATCACAGAAATCTAAGAAGTTTAAATATATACCCTTATATAATTTTTCTTTTGTTCTTCAGAAAGGGCAAGTTCTCTTTCATTATTAATAGCATCAGCAAAAAACGGATCTGCAGAGCTTGCATCAATCTCTTCAATTTCCTCTACCTGAAAATAAAAGAACAGTACTGCTATAATCACTCTAAGATGCGAGGAATTTATTAACTTTTCATGAAGCAGTAGAATGGCGTGAACTAGGGCTATAAAAGCCTGCTATTTAAGAATACCCAACTTGTTACCCTAGCTAATATAGAAAAGGAGATCTTCAAACATTAGTTGCCCACCAAGGTTGTATATATGCCTTGCACCATCAAAAACTATTACAACTAATGATTAAGTAAGTTAACGCTTGGACCTGAGAGCTTGGATTAATGTTTTTATCGACCTACATTGCAGACTTAGTTATTTTTTCCTATACTGATCATGGCACAACAATGGACCAGAATTAAGTGACCTGCAAGCAGAAACTGAAAAGGAAAACTGAGCCTGCTCTCTTAAAACATATTATGAAAAGTAAGTTGCCAACATAAAAACTGCCAAGAAAGGAGACTTCATGATTAATGTACTTTTGTCTTTGAGTGAAAAAAAAAAGTAACAGATGTAAGCATATGCAGATCATCATCAGCATCAGGACTATCAGGAAAATAAAGGCATAGTTAAAATTTTAACCTCATTGACTCCTGGAAATTCTAATCCCATAGCTGCAGCTTGTTGTGGAGTGCTTGCCAAGTAAACAGAAGCCCAATGCTTACTACCAAAGGAAATAGCTTCATCCCTTTTTTCTGAAAAAAATTTGTTCAGAGAAGACCAGTCAAGCTCAGATGTTTCAGCTAGACATTCTTTGACAGCACTATTGGCAAGCTTTTTCTCCAGAAACCCACTAGCTCCCTCCTCCAAAAGTTTTCCATGTCGTCTACACCAGAAAACGTTTAGATGTACCATTCATGACATTCAGTGTAATCGCAGTTACTAAAAGTTGAAGATTAGAAAACCCTACTTTCGTACAGGCCGGTGAATGTGAAGAAACTTCTCTGCGCTAGACACTGATTCCACAGTTTCTCTTGTCACTTGAGTCCCAACCCAATGCGCTCTTTGTTTCCAAGCTTCAGTGTAGCAGCCATTAGGTGCTTGGCTTTCAATCATTTCGTACAATTTTGGAAGCTCAATTCCAGCACCATCAAGTTGCTCCTTTAAGTATCACCGAAAAAAAGAGAGCAGGAATTAGGAAGTTTGGTTTAACTTACAAGTAAATCTATGGAATTTTTTCTGTAAAAAAATATAGGAAACAACAACGAAACTTACCAACAAGTTTGCACTTTCAGTTTCAAGCTCATCAAGAGTCGCCTCCCATTCGTCTTTAAAATTCATCATTTCAACGGCAACAGCTTTATTCAGCTAAAATAGGCAAAGTCAAAGATGTTAAATACGAAAGACCAGAACAACTCAGTAACTAAGATAGTGAGGAAAAGAAATTAACCTCATCCCCATCGAGTGTTTGTGCCAATTCCTCCCTAACTTCACTCTCTACTTTAGAAAGAGATTCTTTTTCAAGTGCTTCTTGAGCTTCTGCAGCCTACAGGTCAACGTGGAGTGAGATTTAGGATTGAAAGTTAAATAGCCTTATCAAGATCTCCATTAATCTAAATGAAGAGATTATATATACCTTACTCTCTACTTCCAGGAGATCTGAAATTAATTCTTCTATTTCTTCCTCGCTCAGAGGTTTCTGCATAATAATTGTTAGTCACACTATATAAGACAAACATTCGCTCTATCCATCAAGCAGCCACTAAAAACATATCCAAGTTGCTTACCTCAAGATCCAATTCATCATCACGTCCCAACAACGATAATTCATCGTCATCTGAACTAAAACCAGAACTTTCAGATATATTTTCAATATCTTGCATCTCCTCATCTTTTTGCTCAGCTTGATTGTTACTTTCTTTCATCTGTTCATCATTTTGCTCCTTTTTTTCATCTTTTGCTTCCAACTTTTCAAGCTTCGCCTCCTGTTCTGCCTCCATTCTCTCTTCTGTTATGTCCATCTCATCATTGTATTCCTCCACTGTATCGTCCTTTTCCTCTAGCTCTCCATCTTTTTCCTTCATTATTTCCTCTCTTGTTTCCATTTAACGGAGTTTCCGTTCACTTCCTACTGAAGAAGCGTAAATAATCAAACCATAAATTATAATCTATTCACTAACAGTACACCACAAAGATCTACGTAAAAATTCCATAAACGATCTTTCTCTGGTTCCGAAAACATGTTGCATTAACTCATAAATTAGAAAATGTCAGGGTAGAATGAAAATGATCGGGGCTTCCAACTCAAAACCAATTGGCAAAGAGTGGATGCACCATGTCCCTTCAACATACGATTATCGTCGATAAGGGATTCTTTAACCGAAATTGTTCACATAACGGCCTCAGATATTTAATAGTTAAGTGAAGAGGCTGCCGCCGAACTCTAGTTAAAAACAAGCAGTAAACCTAAGACCAGGATATAATAAATTCATGAATGTAACTGCTATCACATAGAAGTGTAAAATTCCAGAGGAACTACCGAAATGCAATATTAAATAATCAATTCAATGCAGAGAGTCTTTGTTTCTGGATAAGAGTCCGATCAGATTATACCCTCTCATCGTTATCTAGAAGACACAGATAAATATTCAAACACTCAAAGATCTATGAACCACTCCAGTCATCAACAGAAGCCGAACGAGCTTTTAGAGGCAAAACGGAACTAGTAAGTAAAAGACGAGTTGGTGAAGAAGAAGAAAAGAGTAAGCGAAACGACAATTCAGGCCTAGACAGCGAAGGAGCTTACCAAAACTAGGAAAATCCTACTGCAAAGACAAGCTCGTTGTGCAGAGAGGAAGAGATCACAAAAGCGAAGAAAGAATCTGCTAGGGTTTGGTTTGAGGAGTTCTCCGGCGACGAGGGGTCGGGATCGAAACGGTTAGCCGCGGTGAGGCATGTGTGAGAGATTGTTTGGTTTCAGATGTTTAAAAATCGGAACTCCTTGGGACAGTTTTTGGAAAAAACAAATTTGGAGATTTTTTTTTCTTAATTTGACAAATTCTATTTAGAGGTAAATAACATTTTATGATCTTCGAGGATGAAACTATATTATATTTGTGAAGTAAATATATTTCATACAAAGAGAAAATACTTCATTCTTTATTGGGTCAGATTTTATACCTTAATAAGATAAGTAATTACCAATTAATTATATAATTAACTTACTGCAAAACAAAATTTGACTAACAATTTATCATAAAATTTACCTTCAACGTTAACATTTGTAGCATTTAGAATAATATTTTTCAAATAATATATTTATTTTGTTACCAATTACCATTTTGTTTGAAAACAATCGATAAAAAATATATTTAGAAACAACTTTTTTAAATGATCGTTTAAATTTATTTACAAATGATATTAGATAAGTTCTTATAAACACAAATAAGATTGAAGGAACATAGTATTTGAACAGAAAAAATCATCGATTATTATCTCATAAACTATAAACAATACAACGAGTTTGTCTTAAATAGAAAGAACAGAGTAAACCGAGTCTCATAACAATATACTGGTTGGTTAGTTGAAATTATATTAAACCAATACAATTCAAATAGACTAATATCCCCCTTCAAGTTGGCAAGTAGATTGAAGTGATAGTCATCTTGCTAATGAGTTGATGAAACTGAGCTATAAACAAAGCTTTTGTAAAAGCATCAACTAGTTGATTTCATGTACGAACATGAAGTGTTTTAATCAAACCACTTGTGATATTTTCTCAAATAATATGACAATCCAACTTTGAAGGCTTTGTCCTTTCGTGGAATATTGAATTGTTTGCAATGTGAATTGCAAAAATTGAATCACAATATAAGTGAACTTGCTCTGAACAAGTTGTTGCACTTCTTTGACTCCAAATCCCATAACTCTATACTCTGATTCACATGAAGACAATGATATTATATGTTGTTTCTTTGATTTCCATGAGATCAAAGTTGAACCTAAGAACATACAAAACCATGAAGTCGAACGTCTTGTATCCTACAAGAAACTCAATCTGCATATGTGAAGGCTTTAAGTGTCAAATCACTCGTGGTTGAATAGAACAAACCCAACCCAATTGTACATTTGAGATATTGAAGCAGTTTGTGTGTTGCACATATATGAGAAGGCTCGGGTGAAAGGTGAATTGACAAAGCTTGTTTACAACACATGTGATGTCAAGTCTGGTTATTGTGAGGTACATCATCTTTCTTACTAGTCTCATGTACATTGTTGCATATAGTAAAATATTATCTTCGCTGTCAAGACAATGGGTAAATAATTTTTGCATAGTTTTAGAGATTTTCTTCGTTGTCAAGACACAATTTGTGACTTGGATCCATTGGAGTTGTAAAAGGTCTGCAAGCCAACAATCATATCTCATATAGCAGTTCTAGTGTATATTTTCTTTGACATAAAGATATACGTTTTTGTGACCTTGCAATATCAAGGCCGAGAAAGTACTTTAAAAGTCCAAGGTTCATGAGCATAAAAACAGATTCTAGATCACGAGTTACTTGCACAACATCTTCATTATTATTTAAAGTAATTATCACATCATCTATGTATACCAACATTATTGTATATCGACCTGATTCGTTTCTGATGAATAATGTATGGTCAGTATGTGATTCCTCGAAGTTTAATGCTTGGAGAGTTTCACTAAACTTGAGAAATCATTGCTTTGAAGCATATCGAAACGGTTAGCCACGGTGAGGCATGTGTGAGAGATTGTTTGGTTTTAGATGTTTAAAAATCGAACTCCTTGGGACAGATTTTGGAAAAAACAAATTTGGAGATTTTGTTTTCTTAATTTGACAAATTGCATTTAAAGGTAAATAACATTTTATGATCTTCGAGGATAATTAAGGGGGATGAAACTATATTATATTTTTGAAGAAAATATATTTCATACAAAGAGAAAATGCTTCATTCTTTATTGGGTTAGATATAAAACCTTAATAAGATAAATAATTACCAATTAATTATATAATTAACTTACTGCAAAACAAAATTTGACTAACAATTTATCATAAATTTAGCTTCCACTTTAACATTGGTAGCCCTGAGAATAATATTTTTCAAATAATATATTTATTTTGTTACCAATTATCATTTTGTTTGAAAACAATCGATAAAAATATATTTAGAAACAAATTTTTTAAATGATCGTTTAAACTTATTTACAAATGATATTAGATAAGTTCTTATAAACACGAATAAGATTGAAGGAACAGAGAATTTGAGTAGAAAAAATCATCGATTATTATCTCATAAACTATAAACAATACAACGAGTTTGACTTAAATAGAAAGAACAAAGTAAAACGAGTCTGATAATAATATACCGGTTGGTTAGTTGAAATTGGATTAAACCAATACAATTCAATTAGACTAATATCCCCCTTCAAGTTGGCAAGTAGATTGAAGTGATAGTCATCTTGCTAATGAGTTGATGAAACTGAGCTATAAACAAAGCTTTTGTAAAAGCATCAACTAGTTGATTTCATGTACGAACATGAAGTGTTTTAATCAAACCACTTGTGATATTTTCTCTAACAATATAACAATCCAACTTCGAATGCTTTGTCCTTTCGTAGAATACTGGATTGTTTGCAATGCGAATTGTGGAAACTGAATCACAATATAAATGAACTCGTTTTGTTTGAGGAACTTGAAGTTCCATGAGGAGATTAATAAGCTATTTCACTTTTTTGACTCCAAATCCCATAACTATATACTCTGATTTAGTTGAAGACAATGATACTATATGTTGTTTCTTTGATTTCCATGAGATCAAAGTTGAACCTAAGAACATACAAAACCCTTAAGTAGAACTTCTTTTATCCTTACAAGAAACCCAATATACATCTGTCAAGGCTTTAAGTGTCAAATCACTCGTGGCTGAATAAAACAAACCCAACCCAATTGTACCTTTGAGATATGAAACAGTTTGTGTGTTGCACATATATGAGAAGGCTCGGGTGAAAAAGCGAATTGACAAAGTTTGTTCACAGCAAAGGTGACGTCAAGTCTGGTTATTGTGAGGTACATCATCTTTCCTATTAGTCTCATGTACATTGCTACATCTGGTAAAAGATTTTCTTCGCTCTCAAGACAATGGGTAGATAATTTTTGCATAATTTCAGAGACTTTCTTCACTGTCAAGACACAATTTTTGACTTAGATCCATTGGAGTTGTAAAAGGTTTGCAAGCCAATAATCGTGTCTCATATAGCAGTTCTAAGGTATTTTTCTTTTGACATAGAGATATACATTTTTGTGACCTTGCAATCTCAAGGCCGATAAAATACTTTTAAAGTCCAAGGTTCCTGAGCTTAAATACAGATTCTAGATCATGAGTTACTTGCACAACATCTTCATTATTATTTAAAGCGATTATCACATCATATATGTATACCAACATTGTTGTATATTGACCTGATTCGTTTCTGATGAATATTGTATGGTCAGTATGTGATTCCTCAAAGTTTAATGCTTGGAGAGTTTCACTAAACTTGAGAAATCATTGCCTTGAAGCATGTTCAAACTGTATATGGGTTTCTATAGTTTTCAAACGGGATTAGGTGAGAAAGTGTCTACAAAATCTATCATTTCTTATTGAGTGTGTCCTTTTGCTACCAATCTCAACTTATATCGTTTTAAGGTTCCATCTGCATTTAATTTTGTTTTGTAAACTCATTTACATCCAATGGCTCGTCTATTAGTAGGCAAAAAACATATCTTCCAAGTTTCTGATTTTTGAAGAGTTATTAACTCTTCATTCATGGTCTAAAGCCACTCACATATTTCTTGGCTTGAGTAAACGAGTTAGGTTCACCATTGATTGTGACATAATAGATATATGTTTTGCATTCTTCATAAAGGTTGTCATTAGACATGTAATTGATCAATGGGTAAGGAATAATTGTTGTATTATTTGCACAATTATAATCCTTCAAGTAGGCTCGAGCTTTACTCTTTATTTTACCTTTTGTAGTTGAAGATTCAGTTTAAATATATACTATGTCCATATAATATGCATTATATGTATTATTTGTTGCAAAATCACTAGACACACGAATGTTAGAAGGTGTTTTGTTCAAAGATTCAGAGTGAATTTCTTCATTGATCTTTGTTACTGTCGTGATGTAGGATATGTAGCATTCTGCTTCTCTTGATTGTCTTTATTTGTATAAGATTCAAATAAAGGAAATAAATTTGCAGGTTTTTCTTTATTGTCTTTGAATGGAAAAATATCCTCAAAGAATATTACATTCCTTGAATATGATCTCATTTATGTTCAAATCCTTTGTTTTGTAGCCTTTATATAGCCTAGAAACACACTTGGTTTAGACCTTGGCTCAAATTTGTGACGATGTTTGGATGATGTGGAACAATAATATAAACTACCAAACACTCTTAGTTCAGTATACTTTGGCAACTTTGAAGTAAGAACCTGAAAAGGGGGGTTTTTCGTAGAGGAGTATGTATTCTATTGATTAAAAATATTGAAGTCAATACACAGTCTCTTCAGAATTCTAGTGGTATTTTACTCTAGAAAATTAATGAACGAGACACATTTAAGATGTGTTGATGTTTTTTTCCACCACTGGATTTTGTTCTGAAGTTTATGGACAAGAATGATAGGATATGATCCCTTTTGACATATAAAGAGCATCGAATTTTAATTTTGGTGGATTGTTAGAATGTGCACCTTTGACTTTAGCTTTGTATTGAGTTTCAGTCATCCGCAAAAGATTAGGAAACACTTGAAGAACATCTAACTTAGTCTTCATTAGATACACCCATGTCATTCTAGTGTGATCATCGACAATGAAAAAATATATGTATCCTTCCATTGTTTCTACTGAGAATAGTCCCCATGTATTAATATGTAAGAAATCAAACGGTTTTGCAGATGTGTTGTTGTTAGAATTGAAAGACAGTTTCTTTTGTTTGGCAAGAGGACATATTGAACAATGATAAGAAGTTTTTTTATCTTTTGGCAAACCAAGAATGTTAAACAATACATTAACTCTTGTAACTAACGGATGACCCAATCTATTATGCCAAAGACCTTGATCAATTATCGCATTTACGAACACTGACACTGGACTGATTATTCTATTAGCTACTGAAGCTTGATCCAGAACGTAGAGGTTTCCTACTTGCTCAGCTTGACCAATAATCACTCCCTTCATAGGATCTTGTATCATACGCGTTATTTCATCAAAAATCAACCTGCATATGACATCTATAGTAAGTTGACTCACACTTAGAAGACTGATTTTTAAATCCGTTATGTTCAACATATTATGCAAAACCATATGTTCATTCATCCGTACTTGACCAATACCCATTGTCTTCATATTCATTCTTGTAGGTAATGTTATTGTCTTATCTAAAGAAGTAGTCAGGTTTTCAAAAAGATCGGTGTTGGGAGATGCATGGTGTATTACACCACTGTCCACTATCCAAATATATGAAGCTAAAACATTCCAAGTAAATCTCAAGACTCCAACAAAATGCAAAGTATTGGAAGCGAAACACATACCCAGTAAGCTTGTTATTTTCCCTCATGCAATTGTTATTAGTATGAGGAGATAAATTCGAGTTGAAATAAGCAATTACACTTTCAATTTGACATTAACATCTGAATATGTACCATCTCTGAGAGAAAATTGAGCTACAACTAGTGTGGTTGCATGTTTTTCACTTTGTGTTTGAAACCCGGTGGATACCCATGTATCTTGTAGCATTTGTCTTATGTATGACTTGTATACCCATAATGAGAACAAATTGGGCACTAAGATTTTTATCCTATATAATTTTCATTTATCATTCATGAAGATTTTGTCACTAGATGTTGAAAAGCAGTAGGATGTGTGTTTCTCTAACTTGTGATCCATGTACAAAAGGTTATAAGCTTATGCAAGAGTTGATATGGTTTTCTGCATTATGATCTAACTATGAGCATCAGAATAAGACTCATTTAACCCTGCATGAAACTTGATTATCTTTGTACTTTAAGATCTGCTTGAGATTGATTTGCAACATCGGCAATATCCACATGTTTTGACACAATAAGATCCTTCAAGGTTATCCCCCATAATCTTCAATTTTGTGTAAAAAGATGAAAGATCAAGAGATCCTTGATGAAGAGACCAAATATGTTATGTAATTTGGAAATATTCTGGAAAATTCATGACATGAAACGATCTGTTAGATCTTTCCATAATTTGATGCATCATTAAAAAGCAAAATGCTTTCATATATCTCTTTGGTAACTGAATTCAAAATCCAAGATTTGACTATATTGTTGCACCAATACCATATTCTATAATGAGGATGATAAGTAAATGGTCTCAGCATAGATCCATCTATGAATACCAGCTTGTTCTTTGCATGTAATGTTATAGTTATAGCTATGTTCCAAGTGTTATAGTTGGTTCCATTCAATACCTTTGAGATGAGAGTGAAATCCATGGATTGTCTGCAGTTGACATGTAATATGGAGAATATTGAACTCCTTCAAAGTCCAAGATTTCTTTACCTGAGCTTCGAGAATTCACATTTATACCTTCAAATAAACCTCCTCAAGGAATTACAAAGTTTTGAATCTCTTCTAAAGTCAGAGGAATTTTTTATCAGTGTTTTTGATTTGATCGATCGAACTGATTTTCTTGAAGAAGACATAGCTTTTCCGGCTCATTTTGGTTACAACGAACTTTCAACATGGAGAGAAGAAATCGAGCGGAATAACTCGACTCAGAGTTCAATCTTGG
>JAKUCM010000059.1:0-39173 GCA_023374145.1 Lepidium sativum | reverse complement strand
AAGAGAGAGACACATAGTTCAAAAATAATCTATTTTCTTTCTCTTTCTCTTGTTCTAACAACACCTGCAATGAAATTTATTATTTTGTGTAAGCAACCAATTAGAAACTATTATTCTAATTACTATATAAAATTTCGAGATTCTTTTTAACAGTTGGATTACTAAAAAAAATTTTAATCTAGAGTAATTTGTCAAAATTTTAATATAAAAATATCTAATGCGAGATCATTTGATATATTTAATGCGAGATCATTTGATTCTACAAGGATTTGCAAGGGCCACAAGTAGCACCGCCAACAAAAAAAAGACAGTTATTACATTAGTACATGCAATTTTATATCAATTGTGTCATTAATAGTGGTGGTGGATTGAGAAATTTATTATATTACGGTCAAAACACAAACAGAAAATGTTAAATAAAATGTTTTCATAAAATTCTAATAAACTATTAATGAACTTTAATTTTTTTTAAAACTATTTTAATGGCTTTAAATCCTGCTTTTACTACGGCAGTTCGATCTCTGATATCTTAAAAAATTGTAAAATGATTACATCATTGGGCATCTGTCCTCGTCTTAATGAATTTTAATTAACAGAGTGTCAAAAATGATCGAATTAAGTGTTATTAAACTCATAGATACTGGTCAGAAAAAAAACTCATACTAGATACTAGTGTATTCAAATTTTATTTTCCCAATTTATAGGTTATCATATGATCCCCTATGTGCCGACCACAACTTATAAGGAATCATATGAACCCCAATGTGTCGACCACAACTCATTAACATAGTTCATTAAAAAAAATTGTAGTACTTATAAAATCACAGTATTTAATATACAAATATATATATATATATATATTCTATCTTTTAGTATTCCTATAACAAAACTTTGTATTTTACTTGAGTGAATATGTCAGTGAGATATTGAATTTTTTTATCTGGACAAACTTTGTGTTGATAAAAATTGATAGAATTATGATATTTATCTAAGAGACACTCAATTAAACTTCTAACATTTGAATGGCCAAAAAAAACATTTTCCACTTGGAAAAAAACACAAGCATCAAAACATGTACACCACAAAATGTACAAAGTTCACTCGTTTTCTGAAATTCTTTTTTTGAAAAAGTAACTTGAAAATTGTTCTCATTAAATTCTTTTTTTATCTCTATTTTTTTTACGATCTTTGTTATTTTTCATCATTTTTTGGGTTTGACAAATAAAAGATAAACTGATGTTAAATATATTCCTCATATTTATAAAGGTGGGTCTATGAAAATATAACAATAGGACATATAAATATTTTTTTCCCTCCAAATCCTTTTCCTAATAAGAATTTATTTTTTTCTTTTTGAGGAATCTTTCATAATTATATCTGGAATTTTTTAAGAATAGAGTTAAATAATAAATTTAGTGTAATACCATCATATTAGTTTTTACATTGCATACAATATCAAAACTGTTACTTTGTAGATGTACATTAAACTATTTATGAGCTGTTTTCTAAAAATCTATTTTATGTTTTTGGGAAAAAATGAAGAAAATAAATTCATTAAGTTAATTTTAATCATTTTTTACAGCTAATACGATTAATCTATAAACATATTTTTAATAATTGTTTTTGTGATAGGTGGTAAGTCCACAAAAGGTATGCGCACTTGCACATCCTAGGATCGAGTCCCCTTATTGCATTTGCAAGAATTTGGCTAATGGGCCGGCCATTTGTGGCTCAATGTTGACAAAAAAAAGATACATCACCACATCATAATCCAGATACGAATGTATGTACAATTGTATTTTCCATATATTTTCATATTTATAAAGGTGAGTCTATGGAAATACAACACTATAGGACATATTAGTAATTCTTTTTTTCTTCAAATCTTTTTTTTAATAAAAATTTAATTTTTCCATTTGAGGAATATTTCATAATTATGGTCCCAAATTTTATTAAAATGATAATTCAAATTTTCATAAATATTTTTTTAGTTATGGTCCCAATTATCTTTTCATTTGTCAAGAATCAATATAACCCAATTCATAACCAAAATTTATTCTCAAAAATCTTTAGTTTTTATTTTTTTTGTAACAAGAAGAGATCAAAATCCGGATGTTAAAGAGGTATTTAACTGTTAGAATGAAAAAAGCTTGACATAATCACAAATATTTCTAAATGAATATATAATTTACTAGAGTTTAATTTTTATAATGTTGGTAAGTTTTTTTCTCAATAATTGCATTTACAAACCCCAATTCATAATCAAAATTCACATCCTAAAATTTTATTTGTTTTTTTTACTTGTATTGGTAAAGAAACGTATCCTAATATCTAAAGATTTATAAAATGACCACAACTATTAGAACATCTGTCTTTGGCAATATTAATGAATTGTGTTTATTGAAGTTAACCTTTATGATATACAAAATAATATATATTCGTATATATTGTCCTTAATTTATCGATTCTTATGTTTGCTTTTAGATAATATGATAAGATAATACAATAACCATCATCAATTCCTATAACCGTAGGTAATTTATAACAAGCAAACAACTTTTTCGGTTCCACCAACAGTTTTCTGTTAAAAGAAATTCTAAAAGTCCTGTGTATGTAACACTATACTTTGATGAATAATTCAATGTGTATAAACAAATTCTGGAATTTTATTTGATATGTAATCTTCACTAAGAGTTTTTTATACTCTTTCAAACTAGTTTTGAGATTCTGCTTGAAATTTCTCCTCTGTCTCACTCAAATGAAATGGTTTCGAAAACATCCCGCCACCTTTTCCGAAGTTCTCATTCTTTTCTTTTGGTCATCAAACTATCAAAATCTCATTCTAGTATTAATCACTTGCTTCAAATTCCAATTTATTTTTACAGATTATAGAAATTTCAAAGAAATTAAATTATGTATAATAATAACGATCATTTTTTACGTTGTATATTTTTGCTTAAAATATATTTGAAACTTTTAGTAGTTTTTTTCCAAAATATGCACTTTTATATTGTTTATATTATTTAAGGTTATATCTTTTTATTAGTTGGCATAGTTTTTCCTCTTATCTATCTTGGTGAATTCAAATCCTATTTATCTTTAGTTATTTTTTTTGGCTATAAATCAAATGTATCAATCCAATAATTATTGATAAAAAAAACTATATAATAACAAAATTGTTTCAAATTACTTAAAGTAGATGGACAATGTCGAGGACAGGTGGCCCAGTGGTCTGGTCACTTTACAAATCTTCAAGGTACCATGGATCGAATTCCCTACCTGCAAGAGTAGGAGTGAGATTTAAAAGCCAATAAGTTAGTTGACAAAAAAAAAAAAGTAGATGGACAATAAGTTAACATTAAGAAGTTTTGAAACAAGTCTTGTAATTATATTAAGAAAAATTTATGTCTTACAGTTCTATATTATTAAATAATTTAAATATGACCTAAATGATCTGAAAAATACGTACTAACTATATTTGATGATGTAATTAATTATGTTACTGATATAATTATAACTATAATAATTATTATATTTTAATTATAAAATTATCTAAATAATTACATCGTTTATATTATTTTCACCAATCATGTTCTATTTCTTTTACTAAAACCGTATTTATATCACATAATACATCATTCTATACAATAATTACATTTATACCATATTGCACTTTGTTCGTTATACCATACATATCACCAACAATTTTTTTCACAAATTTGTTAATATTTTTCTCTGTATTTTTTATAAAGGCCAAAACTTAAACAAACTTTATTATATATCTTTTCTTTATTTGAGTACAAGTATCGATTAAATATGTCATACATATATCATTTAACAATTTATTAACAAAAATTTAACTGTGACTAACAAAATCAATAGTCAATATAAATTTTGACTGAAATTAAAAATTTAATACACGAAACTAAGATTTTAACCGAACTATAAAATTTATGTAAGAATCTACCCAACATAAATAATTGGCTTCCATTTTGGCATTTTTCCCGTATCTTAGGGGTAAAGTTGTGAAAACCATAGATCCCTATTAAAAACCCAGAGAGCTAAGACATATCTCTCAAATCTTAAAGCCGCCCAATCCGAATTCTAACTTAGGGGACATGAGAGATCCTGTTGCCATCAAAGGTGATGAGAGTCTCAATGGTGAGGTCTCTGAATATTATGAATCCGAGGATTCGACTTTGGTGAATCCGAGTCTTTGGAGACTGAATTGGCGGAGTTAGTTGAATGAGAACCACAAAGGGGTGATGATTCCTTTATAATCTCCGATCTGTCAAGTTGGAATCCTCACAAGTTTGAATCGCTCGTCTTGAATCCTCAAAGAAGAACGGCAATTGGAGTTTTTACTTACTTAGGGAGAAAATTTGTTTATTTATTGATAAAAGGTGAAAATACAATTGCCACAAAGGAACCTTATATAAGGGTTCCATGGGTTGGGGGCCTTCTAGGGCAAGCTTTAAATGTGACACAATAATGTCGACATTATGACAACATAGTGTCTACATAAGCATACAAGAAAATGAGTGATGCAACACTCTTAACAAAACGGGAACACATTAAAAAGACTCTAAAAAGGTCAAAAAATGGCAAGTATGTTGGCACATGGATCGGCAACTATACTTATCTCTTTGGACTGAACAAACCTAGACGTAATACTTAATAAGGCGGGGTGTTGGCGCTGGTCCCTGCAAACACAGAAATAGTAAAACACAAACGTACCCGGGTTAAGTCGACAGTCCGAGAGAAGTTTCCTGCGATATAGTCCTTGATCGGGGTGGACCTTCCCGCGGTGCGTTTGGTGGGAACCTCGTCGGGTTTTGGAAAACTGAGTTGCTCTAGGTTGATCTCGGCTATGGACTTGATTAGGTTGAGTAGCATTCCGATGGAGTCCACAAACTTGTCTCGAACAACTTTGGTCTTGCTTCAGGTTTCTTGTCCAGGACGGATGATAAGAATGTGTTGGATGGCTTCGGCGATTAAGAGATTATGGTCGATGACCTCATCAAAAGGTGTCTTTGGAAAAGACGAAAAAGAAGACGATGAGGAAGGTAATGAAGATCATGAGGAGGCTAATGAAGACCTACGCTTGAAGATATTGGAGAAAGCGTTATTGAGGCGTGATGTTGGGAACAAGGTTGTTACATCTATCCTGGTTAATGGAGGAAAACCTAAAAGTAAAATCGCTGAGAGTAGTAAGAAGGTGAAGAAAATCAATTTAGAAGCTGCCCACGAAATTGTCAGTATGAACGATTTTCTTCTCTATATGTCATTACAGTTTCAATTGATGCTTTTCTCTCTGTATCATAACTTTAAATCAGTTTTCTTTTGACTTGCAATTTGATGTAATTGTTTAGAAAGTTTGATGCTTTTTTTGTTTATATGCTCCTCGATTTTTCCTTAATTTGTATCATTAGCCCATTGTTTAGAAAGACCAAGATGAGGATATGGTGGTGGAGGAAGTATTAAAAGGTGAAGAAGATGACGATGATGAGGTTGAGAGATCTGCTGAACCAAAAACTGGAGAAATATCTAATAATATGGTTCTGAAAAAGCTTCTTGTGAGTTGAATGAATCAACTGTTCTTATCTCTCACATGTTTTGGGCAACACAAACTGTATGACCATTTTTTTGGGGTCTTTGTGTTAATAGAGTGAGCAAGGTACTATGATCCTTCTGATGCCGGTTGGGTGAGTTGTTATAGTTGTGGAGATCAAGGTCATACAACTGTCAATTGACCAATTCCTACCAAGCGTAGGAAACCTTGCTTTATATGTGGGGGTTTGGAACATGGTGCAAAGCAGTGTCCAAAGGTGCAGTCTTAAGCTTGATAGTAGATCTTTTATGTGGATGCCTTGCTCAATAATTATTCTTTTTGAGTCTTGCAGAAGTGTGTGAGTATAGTTATGTGGTTACCATGGAAGATTTAGGGCAATTAGTCTTTTTTGGTTGCGTAAGGTTACTAAGTAAAGTTTTTCCTTCTTTCCATAGGGACAAGATTGTTATACTTGCAAAAACGTTGGTCACATAGCTAAAGATTGTCCGATAAGTACGAAAGTGGGTGTAAAGGAGCCATATGTTTAAGATGTGGAGACTTTGGACATGACATGATTTTGTGCAAGTATGAGTACTCATTGTTCATCAAAAGAAATGGTTTTTAAGAAAGGAACTTGTGAGACCCAACCTTGGGTCAATGAATTAATTTTGTGGCCCACAAGGCCCAGTAAAAAAATTGTCAAGGGAGATAAGTTTTTGAGAAAAAAAAAGGAAAGATGCGTCTTTTCAACCTAGCACCAAAACCTAGTTTGTTCTCCTACTTAAACTCACCAACTCGGCGCCGTCTAAGCTTCTTCCTCTTATGAAATCTTCAAACTCGAGCTTCATAGCAAGTATCCTCATTGCCAAAGTCGATTGATCAACCTAGAGCAGCCTCCAAGTGGTAAGAAATCCAGTCCGAACCACTATTTTTCGGGGCCCATAACTAATCTGACATTAATCTCCTATTGATGCTTTTGGTAGTTCTGGAAAGATCTTTCTCTCAAGTTTCTGTAGCTTCAAACAGATCGTTGATCGGAGTAGTATTGAGAGAGTTACATCGAGTTTAAGGTAAGACATCAATTCAGTCTCTATTTCCAGACTTAGAGAATTCTGAGTTCTGTTCTAATTGTTGTGTTCGACTTGGCATATTTGGGGTCGTTTTGTGACTAGATCTGTGCAAGGAAAGTCAGGTTTTTGTTGGATTCAGATAAACGGAACATTCAGGAACGCAACCGAACCGTCGGACCTTCAAATTTAGGTAAGGTCTGATCTCTAATGTCGTTACTTGGTCAGCAAGAATCATCTGTTTTGTTGACTGATGATGCCTAGTTCTGTCTAGTTGCTTGTGTGTGAAAGTTTCTGCTGTGAAAGTTGTTGAATTTGTTTTTGGCTGCGTTTTTGAATCTGTCACCGGCCAATCTAGGTGAGGATATGATCTGCGAGACTTTTCGTTTTAATTTAATATTAAACTCGTTTATTCTAATAATTAAAAATATTTAATTAGAATATTTTTAATCATATATTAAATATTATATAACTCTAAGATAATATTTTAGGGATTTTGTGAATGTTTGGAAATATGATAGTTGTGTGAATAATTATATAATATATAAATAACTAAAATATGTATTTGTTGAGCCATCTCGTAAGAGGTGATATATTTGATGTTTTGATGAAAAGTAAGCAGATAAAAAAAGAGTAAGTGACATGTCTCTTAAAAAGTGGTGACGCGGAGGAATTGGGCTACGGGCCGACAATTCCCATGGAAAAGATACAATAGTATGGAGGTCTCTTAAAAAGTGGTGACGCGGAGGAATTGGGCTACGGGCCGACAATCCCCGTGGAAAAGAGACAATAGTCTGGAATGAGCTGACGGGACTGCTGACGAGCTAGGGAGGATCGAGTTACGAACCGTTGTCTCCCAACCGAGGGGCTCTGAAGCCATCATGGAGTATAGTTGAGCCGATGTGTGCGACGTTGGCTGCTACTAGCAAACCAACCTGATTGGTACAACTTGTTGAAATGCACAAGTTGCACATGATTGTTTTCTATGTTTAGGATAGACGATGTTTAGTATTTAGTTAGAACTTTGAGCCTCAGTGGGCAGAAGTGAACTCCTCACTGAGTATTTATACTCACCCCCTCATTTTTTCCCTTTTTCCAGATCGAATCTAGGATCGTGTGTAGCTGTCGAGTCTCCCTTTTTTATTGAAGTTATTTGTTTCAGTTATTTATTTCGTAAGACATTTTCTTTGTTATTTTCTTTATTTTAATAATTTTTATTCAAGGATTTTATGTAAGATTTTGGGACCATCTTAATTATTAAATAAAGATTGAATGTTTTGGCACGAAGTGACACGTGTCTCAAAGAGTGAGGAGACGGGTGTTACAAATTGGTATCAGAGCCAGGTTAAAGCTAAGCCGGTTTTGTCCCGGAAAGCTAAGTTAAAAAAAAAAAGTTTTCAAATTATGTGTTAAAATGATTTTTTTTTTTGTAGATTTGTTTTTTTAAATAAAATAATATATTGTGGTTTCATTTCCAAAAGTATTAAAAAAAATTTGGGGACTTAAACTTATTTTATTTAGCTCGTGTTTTTGAAGAAGCGTTAGTTTATTAATTATGCGGATTTTATTTTCAGAAAATGCCGCCAAGGAACGTGCTAGCAGTGGTCTTAACCCATCAGTGGACTTAGCAAGAGTGTCAGTGCCGTCTGAGTTGCCGCCTAATCTTGCAACCCGCGAGGAGATCCAGGAACTCCGAAATCTTGTGCAGTAGCTTGTAAACCGTGGCGTACCTCCACCACCACCACAGGCTCCAGCCCCACCCGTGGAAATGCCACCGCCAGGAATTGGACTCTCATATTGGGAGATTATGAGGCTTATGAGGGATATGGGCATGGAGTACTTTAGTGGTGGGACTGATCCAATTCAGGCTGATGATTGGAGAAGGTTGTTGGAGAGGAATTTTGCCTCTGCCAGATGTCCAGCGGAGTTCAAACGCGAGCTGGCAGAACACTATTTGCGTGGAGATGCTCACATCTGGTGGGAAAATGTGAAGAGAAGCATGCCAGCTGGGTATGCCATCACCTGGAATGACTTCTTTGATGAGTTCCAAAGGAAGTACTTCCCCCAGGAGGTGATGGATCAGATAGAAAATGACTTTATGGAGCTTTGTCAGGGTACAAAAACGGTTAGGGAGTATGAGCAAGAGTTCAGCCGCCTCAGGAGGTTCAGTGTCAGAGGCAGAGGTGAGCATGATGTGATCCGCAGGTTTGTGAGAGGATTACGTGCTGGAATTTGTAACCTTTGTTATATTCGAGAAGGTGCCACTTTGGTTGAGATCGTGGTGAAGGCTGCTTCGAAAGAGAAGGGATTCGAGGAGGATGCTAGGGATCTTGTGCGCACTCAGCCCAAAGCAGCAAAGGGAGTAGAGCCTCATAAGCGTCCTCGTGATATTCCGAGCACGAGATCAAATCAGGTCCGACCGTTGTGTGCTACATGTGGAAAAAATCATGGTGGAGTATGCTGGAAAAATGGAGGAAATTATGTTCCCAGTGTGAGATGACTGGCCATATTAGACCGAATTGTCCGCACAAAGACAATAACTACTTGAGGTGTGGTCGTGCGGGTCATTATGATCATGATTGCACAGCACCGATGCCAGTGAGACCACAGGGATTGCAAAATCGGGAGAATTTGCCGCCGCCTCACAAGAGGCAAGCATTTGGTCCACACTTGTATGCAATTGCCGAGTAGGCTGATGCAGGGCGGGATGATGCAGATCGAAAAGGTGGAGAACTGATAGTGGGTAAGTTCTTTGATCTTTTGTAAATTTTGTGAATTCTTTATTTCAAAAAAAATGAATGAAAAAAAACCGGTAGTTCTTGTATGTTAGTGTTGCTTAGTTCCAGAACCTATGTAGGAACCATTCTTGTTGGAGGGATGGAAGCCCACACTATGTTTTACTCTGGCACTACACATAGCTTTGTGTGCCCGCATATAGCGAGGGGTTAGGATTCCCGAATTGCTTTTCTGAAAAGAAGAGGAGGATCGAAACCGCATGTTCGGAATTAATGGGGTCATCAAGGACCTATCTGGACGTTCCTATGACTATAGAAACTGTAGCACTGCTGGGAAACTTTATTGAGATGGAGCTGAAGCGCTATGAGGTAATCATAGGCATGGATTGGTTGAAACGCCATGGAGCTCACTTAGATTGTCTAAGAGCACAGGTTAAACTCAATCGTACAGAAGGAGACTTGATGTTTCAGGGAGTCAATGTCAGGAAAATGACTCAAATTGCTGCAATAATGAATGTAGAAGGTTCGCAGCAAGAAGAGATTCAAGTCTATTTGGCAACAATCTCTGTTGAAGGAGGGGAATCAAAAGTAGAGTTGAAAGATACTCCAGTTGTTGCAGAATATGCAGATGTTTTTGAACCACTAATAGGACCCCCACCTGGAAGAGGTGATGAGTTCACTATTGAGCTGGAGCCAGGGATTGCTCCAATCTCGAGAGCTCCTTACCGTTTAGCCCCATCAGAGATGGTAGAACTAAAGAAGCAGTTGGAGGAACTGTTAGAGAAAGGGTTCATTAGACCTAGTAGTTCACCATGGGGAGCTCCTGTATTGTTTGTGAAGAAGAAAGACGGCAGCTTCAGACTTTGCATAGACTACCGTGGGCTAAACAAGGTGACCATCAAGAATAAGTATCCCCTACCTCGGATTTATGAGCTGTTGGACCAGTTGCAAGGAGCGTCTTGGTTCTCAAAAATTGATTTGGCATCCGGTTATCATCAGATTGCTATCGTCAGAGATGACATCAAAAAGACGGCCTTCAGAACACGTTACGGGCACTATGAGTTCACAGTGATGCCTTTTGGTTTGACGAATGCCCCTGCCGCGTTTATGAAAATGATGAATAACGTGTTTCGGGAATATCTAGACAAGTTTGTTATTGTGTTCATTGATGACATTCTGATATACTCTAGAAGTAAGAAAGAGCATGTTGAACACTTAAGGATTGTGTTGCAGACTTTGCGTGAGCATCAATTATATGCTAAGTTGAAGAAGTGCCGCTTTTGGCAGAAGAGAATTGGATTTTTAGGCCACATTATGACATATGAAGGAGTTGCAGTAGATCCAGAGAAGATTTGCACGATTTCAGATTGGCCTAGACCTAAGAGTGCTACTGAGGTACGCAACTTTCTAGGGCTTGCAGGTTATTACCGGAAATTTGTGGAGGGATTCGCCAGCTTGGCCAAGCCATTGACACAACTAATGTGTAAGGAAGCACGTTTTGAGTGGTCTAAAGAGTGCGAGCAGAGCTTTGAGAGTTTGAAAGAACGTTTGACTAAGACGCCTGTGTTAGTACTACTGAGGGTAGGTGTACCATATGTAGTTTACATAGATGCGTCAAAAACTGGTCTTGGATGTGTCCTTATGCAAGAGGGTAAGGTGATTGGTTATGCCTCTAGACAGTTGAGGAAACATGATGTCAACTATCCTACCCATGATTTGGAGCTTGCAGATGTGGTCTTTGCTCTTAAGGTCTGGCGAGCATACTTGTATGGAGAAAATGTACAATTGTTTACAGACCACAAAAGTCTGAAGTACATCTTTACTTAGACGGACCTGAATCTTAGATAGAGGAGATGGGTGGAGTTGTTGGCGGACTACAATGTGGATATCGCTTATCATCCAGGGAAAGCTAATCTGGTAGTAGATGCATTAAGCAGGAGAAGGAGTGATGCATCAAGCACAAAGGAAGTGCAAGAGCTAGGAGTAATGTTATATAGCCTCAGAATTTGTGAAGTTTTTGTAGAGGATGACATTTTAGGCCTCAAAGCAATAAACCAAGCAGATTTGTTATGGAGGATTCGCGAGGCGCAAAAGAGTGATGCATCCTTACTAAAGTCAGTTGCGATTGGAGTTGTGGGTTTTGACACCACAAAGAATGGAACATATGTCTTCAGGGGTCGAGTTTGTGTTCCTGATAACAAAGTTCTGAAGGGAGAGATATTAAAGCAAGCACATCAGTCACATTTCTCTATTCATCCGGGTTCTACCAAGATGTGTCAGGATCTGAAGCGGTATTACCACTGGAGCGGAATGAAACGAGATGTAGTAGATTGGGTGGCAAAATGCACGACTTGTCAGTTGGTGAAGGCAGAACACCAGGTTCCGAGTGGACTTCTTCAGAGTTTACCATTACCCGAATGGAAATGGGATATGGTGACTATGGATTTTGTTACTGGTCTTCGAAGGACAGTAAATAAGCAGAACGCAATTTGGGTAATTGTAGACCGACTAATGAAGTCTGCGCATTTCTTAGCGATCAACAAGAAAGACACTGTTGAACGCTTAGCACATTGATATGTTGAAGAGATAGTTAGACTGCATGGTGTTCCGGTGAGCATTGTCTCAGACAGAGATCCAAAGTTTTCATCAAATTTTTGGGGTGCATTTCAGAAGGCTTTAGGGACCAAGGTGCAGAGTACTGCATATCACCAGCAGACAGATGGTCAGTCTGAGAGGACGATTCAGACGTTGGAGGATATGCTTAGAGCTTGCATGTTGGATTGGAGAGGTCGTTGGGAACGATACTTACCATTAGCAGAGTTTGCTTATAATAACTTTTATAGCATAGGCATGCCTCCATATGAGGCTCTTTATGGACGACCTTGTCGCACTCCACTTTGTTGGACATAATCGGGGGAGCGCCAAAACATGAAGCCTGCAATAATTAAAGAGACGAGGGGACAGGTAGAGATCCTTAAGAAGAGGTTAGCAAAAGCTCATGACCATCAGAAAAGTTATGCGGATAAAAGGCGAAAGAGTTTGGAGTTTGAGATAGGCGACTTAGTGTACCTGAAGATGAGAATGTTCAGAGGTGTGAACCGTTGGGCTAAGAGAGGGAAGCTGAAGCCAAGGTACATGAGACCATACCCCATTACTCAAAGAATTGGAGCTGTTGCGTATCGGCTTGATCTACCTCCAGAGCTTGCAGCATTTTATAATATTTTTCACGTGTCTGTGCTTAGGAAAATAATCAAAGAGTCAGAGCTATCTCCCAGCCACCAAAGGACTTGGAGTCTGATTTGTCAGTTAAAGGGAAACTGGTATCAATTGTAGATCGGAGAGAGGTTAGCTCCATCAACAAGAAGAGTAAGACGGTTCAGGTTCTCTGGGAGAAAGATGGTATTCAAGAACTAACATGGGAGTCAGAAAAGGAGATGAAGAAAGATTATCCAGAGCTTTTCAAGGAAGAGAGCATAACAATAGACATACCAAATTCGGGGACGAATTTCTAAGAGTGGGAGAGAACTGAACTCCTAAGAGCATAACAATAGATATAGTCAGGTTTTTGTTGGATTCAGATAAACGGAACATTCAGGAACGCAACCGAACCGTCGGACCTTCAAATCTAGGTAAGATCTGATCTCTAATGTCGTTGCTTGGTCAGCAAGAATCATCTGTTTTGTTGACTGATGAAGCCTAGTTCTGTCTGATTGCTTGTGTGTGAAGGTTTCTGCTGTGAAAGTTGTTGAATTTGTTTTTGGCTGCGTTTTTGAATCTGTCACCGACCAATCTAGGTGAGGATATGATCTGCGAGACTTTTAGTTTTAATTTAATATTAAACTGCATTTATTCTAATAATTAAAAATATTTAATTAGAATATTTTTAATCATATATTAAATATTATATAACTCTAAGATAATATTTTAGGGATTTTGTGAATGTTTGGAAATATGATAGTTGTGTGAATAATTATATAATATATAAATAATTAAAATATGTATTTGTTGAGCCATCTCGTAAGAGGTGATATATTTGATGTTTTGATGAAAAGTAAGTAGATAAAAAAAGAGTAAGTGACATGTCTCTTAAAAAGTGGTGACGCGGAGGAATTGGGCTACGGGCCGACACTACCCATGGAAAAGAGACAATAGTCTGGATGTCTCTTAAAAAGTGGTGACGCAGAGGAATTGGGTTATGGGTCGACAATCCCCGTGGAAAAGAGACAATGGTCTGGATTGAGCCGACGGGACCGCTTCAGCCCAAAAACCGCTGACGAGCTAGGGAGGATCGAGTTACGAACCGTGGTCTCCCAACCGAGGGGCTCTGATGCCATCTTGGAGTATGGTTGAGCCGATGTGTGCGACGTTGGCTGCTACTAGCAAACCAACCTGATTGGTACAACTTGTTGAAATGCACAAGTTGCACATGATTGCTTTCTATGTTTAGGATAAACGATGTTTAGTATTTAGTTAGAACTTTGAGCCTCAGTGGGCAGAAGTGAACTCCTCACTGAGTATTTATACTCACCCCCTCCTTTTTTCCTTTTTTCCAGATCGAATCTAGGATCGTGAGTAGCTGCCGACTCTCCCTTTTTCATTGAAGTTATTTGTTTCAGTTATTTATTTCGTAAGACATTTTCTTCGTTATTTTCTTTATTTTAATAATTTTTATTCAAGGATTTTATATAAGATTTTGGGACCATCTTAATTATTAAATAAAGATTGAATGTTTTAGCACGAAGTGACACGTGTCTCAAAGAGTTAGGAGATGGGTGTTACAGAACTGATCATGACAATATAAGGATTATGTCTTCTACCCCGAACCTGCACCTGCACCTGCTTTCACTTTTTTTGATTTTCTGATTGCTTTTGTAGAGTTTAATTTTATCTGTTTTGGCCAGGATATACAATGCTATGTCTGTAAAAGCTTTGGCCATCTATGCTGCGTCGAACCTGATAATTCTCAGACATGGGCAGTATCTTGCTACAGATGTGGTCATCTGGGTCATACTGGGCTGGTAAGGTGTTGAGATTCTGATTATCAATCATTCACACTGTCTATTGAGTTTGTGTCTCTAAATATAGATGATCTATTGTAGTTAACATAACTCTTTACTACCTAAAATACTTTTTTCCAGGCATGTGGTAGACACTACGATGACATGGACAAAGATTCTGCAAATGTATACTCCAAGGAGAAGCGCATTTGAAGCGTGATTGGCCTAATTCTTCCAGCGTGAGCTTTCCAGGCAACCTTAGGAATTCAGTCAGTGTATGCTATAGGTGTTGGGAAGAAGGGCATTCCGCACGTGAATGTCCGAATTCATCAAACATAAGTACTTCACATGGCGAAGACTCATCGAGTTTATTGATGGAGATTGCTGATGTATTGATGGAAAATGATAGTATTTTGATGACCAAAAGAAAACACTTTTCCACGGAGAAAAATGCTATTATCAAAATCTGTATACTACATAGTGTGCAAATTTTACTTGCTTTCTTGAAAACATTAAGAGGGATTTATTGGAGGAGGTACTTTAATGAATTTAGAAATCTTTACAAATAATGTGTTATTTAATTAGTGGTTTTGAAATCTATATTCAAACTATTAGTTATTTAAGCATTAGTTTTGAAATCTTTATTTAATTCAAATATTTTTAATATTGAAATCTAACATATTAATTTTTAAATTCAGTTTTATTTAATTCTAAAATCTAAGAATTTAATATGGATTTTTTTGTCAACATTGGACCACAAATGGCCGGCCCATTAACCAAGTTCTTACAAATACAAACGGAGGGACTCGATCTCAGAATGTGCAAGTGTGCATGTCTCTTGTGGACTTACCACTTACCACTTACATAATTTAATATGGATTTAGAAGTCTATAAGAATTTCTAAATCCATTAAAATACATCTTTCTTCCTTTTTGAGAAGGTACCTTAAAAATTGCTCTCGTTATATATTTTTTATGATCTTCCAAAGAAAAATGTTAAAATATACTCTCAATATTTATAAAAGTGGGTCTATCGAATAAGCAATTCCGTTTATCCTTATCCTGATAAAGTTTAATTTTTCCATTTGAGGAATATTTCATAATTGTTTCAGAAAACTCTTAAGAACAGAATTCATAATAGTTAAAGCTGATATATATAAAGGTCATTTTATTTCTCTTTTGCCGCTTAAACACTATGATTTAGTTTTCATTGTTTTCGTCCATACCAGCATGCGGCGGCTCCGACGATGGGGTTTTATGTGTTATGTCCTGATGTGGTGTTGTTGAACTTCTCTGTTTAATCATTGGCTGGTGTGGCGATGTCCTTCGTCGAGTTTGAAAGTTTCGTTTGGAGGGTAGAGTTCTCGGTGGTGCATCAGTGGTGCTATTCTTTCTCGCCGGACCTCTTCACCTTGTTTGCTCTCTATCTGAAGGTTTGGATCTGGCTCAAACGTCCTCCACGAGAGTAGTTTAACAGTCTCCTCTTTTGTTTGGGTTGTTTAGTTTATTCTTTAATTTTTTCATATTTTAAGATACATAGAGCTTTTGGCCGAGAATGTCTTTTCTATGTGTTTGGTAAATCTATTATGGCTGTTTGGATTGTATTTTTATTATCAATCATCAATTCTGTGAGTTGGGTTTTTTTTTTCTTACGTCTGAAAGCTGTACTATTATGAAAAGGCCCAAAAGCAAGAAAATAAATATTACAAATAAATGTAATATAAAAATGGATCCAATAATGACCAAAAAAATATCAATCTTAGGTTAAAAAGATCGAGATCCTAGGTGGACACACCCGTTTTCTTGTCCAGATCACCTACAACCAACAAACAATTAGAAAACGGTTCAAAAAAATACCGCTGATTTGCTATTCCGAAAACTTCAACGCTTCAAAATTCAACCCTGTTGTCTTGAAATTTATGCATATGTACTGTGGCAGCACTTGAAAAATTATTGTTGAAAATGAAACAACTGCCAGTAAAAAATCTTAAAAAAGGAGTTTTTGATGATGGTGATGTATACAATGTCTATTAAAGAGATTGATCAGATCGAGCTACCACTATTAGAAAATTATAGCTATGTGGATCAAAATAAATTCAGCCAAATTGAAAAGTCGTTAAATCTAGAAAATCAGAACGTGCAAAAGCCGGTGAATATCTTATCTTTATCGAATTACAACCTTCATCACTAATTTCTCTTAAAGAGAGTGGTAAATCGATTAAGTGGTTGTTTTAGTCTCTTCCACTATACTGAACAATTAGATTGGACTGATGTCTGTGTTGTTGCTTCTCCATAACCATCAAAAGGAAAGGAAATCAAGCACATCTATGGTATCTTCTCAAGTCTACCGAACACAGGTAAGTACAAAAAGACCAGAAGTTTTAATGGATTTTGTTGGTTCAAAGTATATTGTATTTCAGAGGATATTGTACAAATGCAGAAGCCCTTTATATGGGTGTGTTTCAATTAACTAGAATATATGTACAAGTGTTGAACAAGGTTTTAATCCTTTTGTCTAAGTTTATTATATCTGGTGGAACATTTATAATGGTTAAGCAGTATGCTTATAGTTTTCTATTAATATAAATTATCTGTGAAAAGATAAATTTATTTATTTATTTATAATTATTTTTTGTCAACATTAAACACAATTAGTAGCAGATGACCTACTAAAGATCGAGTCCTATTATCTTAGGAACCTAGTTATTGACTTGATTAGTTGTGCCTCAATATTGATAAAAAAACACAACGGATAATAATTTTTATTTATCTATTTGTAATTAATTTTTTTATAAAGAATTTAAAATTAAAGTTTTTTTATAAAATTCAAAGTTGTCCAAAAATTATAGATTACTCTCTCTTGTTTTAGAACGAGAATTACTTTTTCTCCATGCGAAAACATGGCTCACCTTCTCCTCTTCTCTGGTTTCGATTAGAAGTTACCTTTCTTGCTCTGGCGGTTTTTATCCGGATTTGCCGGTAACAAGTATGTTTTTTGTTGTTTTCGATTGTCGTCTTGTTTATAAGTCTAGTTTTCATGGATGTTTTTGAAAATTTCTTTCAAATGATGCTTTCATCATGGCTTTTAATCGGTTTATACGGTTTCAGATTCGTTATTATAGATTTGGCAATGGTTCATCAAAGATTGTCGGTGATTTGTAGATCCTGTAAACCTTACTGATTATTGGAGGAGTAATTCTCCGTTTTGCCAGAGTTGCCTTAAGTTGGATTTCACAGGTCGAGTTTGAAAGATGGGTTAATTTCAGATTCAATCATTATGATGGTATTTGCGGAGGAAGGCGTGAAGAGAAACTCTCTGCTGAAGATTATGTTAAAGCATCGACTCCAAATCACGGCTCAATTTCATTTGCGGATCAAAATTGAGGTTATTGATTCGGATTTGAAGTAAGAAACTTTAAGAAAGAAAATAAATTGAACGCGAGAGTTATAGAGTTCCTCACCGAGTAATTCGGTGAGTACATATCTCTTCGGATCAAAATCCAGAATCCATTAATCCTCTGCATATGTTCTTGTTACAGAGCTTATTTATGTGTTACAATGATGATTAGTAAAAGACAAAAATCGAATACAAAAGAGGAAGATGAACCTAGACTAAAATGTCGTCAGGTTCATTCTGAGCCGATGTTGGGCCGTGTTCGGCCCAAAAAACAAAACGAGCCAAAGTGAACTTGCGCCCACAGCCCATGAAAATCTGCGACAAAACCAACACACTCCACCTTTTTCGCTTCATTTCTTCCGCGTGCTAACCCTAGCCGCTTTGAGTTTCTCTCTCGACTCTTCCTCTCATCTTCTTGACTCTTCCTTTTCCTTTCTCTGTGACGAGTGATTCTGATACTCTTAAACTCCTAGAGCTCAGTTCTACTTCCGTTAAACACCATGTTCCTTCAGGGAAGCTCAAGAACGATGGAAAAAATCCGATACTCTCTGGCGACGGCTCAACTTCCTGGTAAGCTTCTTCGCCTTTTAAGTTTTCCTTTAGATTTCTGATACATGCAAGTGAAGATCTTGTCATTTCCAGACGGATCTGACGGTTCAGTATATATATATTTTTTTCTTTCTACCTAACCTTTTTCTCTTTTCCTCTTTTCCGATGAACTCGACGATGGGACTCCGGTGGATCTAACCCGAGCACCAGGTAACCGGTAAGTAAGAAACCCTTCTACTTCTTCCACATATCTCAGATTTACGAAGAAAGTAGTAGGCTTTCTTCTTTTCCGCCTTTGCTCTGTTAGATCTGACCTTTTTTTCTTGTTCTTGTTGATGCAGCTCTCGATCAACCACCATCTCGACCGTTCATCTCCCTTGCATGTAAGTTTCCGGCCTTTCAGTTCCTTGGTCTTAATCAATTGATTCAAGCTCTCGAATCTCTGGTTTTTCTTTCTTCTTTAAATACCCTTGAGTTAGTGATAGCGACTAACTCAAATCTTCTTTATTTCTGTTGAAGCTGCGCAGGTTTCAACAGATTTGAGCTTTCCATCATTAGATCTACCTGAAGAAAGCTTATGCAACACCTCTTAGGCTTCTTCCATCCTCAAAAACTGCATGCAGCCTTTGAACTTCTCCGCATGTATGACCTTCATAAACATGTCTGCTGGGTTGATTGATGTGTGGATCTTAGTGACCTTAACTCTTTTGTCTTCTGTCACTTCTCTGATATAGTTGAATTTAACCTGAATATGCTTTGTTCTCTCACTGCACATTCTGTTCTTCGATATGTAGATAGCGCTTTGTAAGTCACACAATATTTCCACAGTTCCTGTACATAGTTTCATTTCTTTGCATATTCCCTGTATCCACACTGCTTCTCTGCTAGCTTTTGAAAGTGCTATGTACTCAGATTCTGTTGTAGACAAAGCCACCACTTTCTATAGGCTTGATTTCCAACTTATTGTGTTGTTTCCTATTGTGAAAACATACCCTGAAATTAATCTTCGTTTATCTAAGTCTGAAGCAAAATCTGCATCATAGTAGCCTTTAATTCTGAAATCTGCGTCTTTCTTAAATGTTAGGCTAGTCTTTGATGCTTCAGTTAGATATCGCATTATCCATTTCACTGCTAACTAGTGTGTTTTTCATGGTTTTGACATGTACCAACTGACAATGCATATGGAATAAGCGAGGTCTGGACGAGATCCGACCATTGCATACATCAGGCTTCCTACTGCACTTGAATAAGGTATGTCTTCCATACCTTTTGTCTCAGTTTCTTTTTCGCCTGTTGAGATGCTTTTTAGCTTGAACTTTGCATTCCATTCTCTCGGTGACTGCTTTAGTCCATATAGAGATTTCTTAAGTAAACAAACTTTTCCTTCTTTGCCTTTTACCTCATAGCCTTCTGGTTGATTCATGTAGATTTCTTCTCGCAATGTTTTGTGTAAAAAAGATGTTTTCACATCCATTTGCTCTAGTTCCATGTTCCAATTCGAAACTGTAGATAAGAGTATCCTAATTGAAACATGTTTAACTACTGGTGCAAAAATATCATTATAATCTACTCCTTCAACCTGAGCATAACCCTTAGCAACCAATCTGCTTTTAAATCTTGGTTTTTCAATTCCTGGTATGCCTGGTTTTAACTTGAATAGCCATCTACATCCAGTTACCTTTTTGTTCTAAGGTTTGTCGACTAGGATCCATGTGTTATTTCTGACAAGGGAATCCATTTCCTCATCAGCTGCATTTCTCCATTTTTCTCTGTCTTTGCTCTGCATTGCTTCTGTGTAGTTTTTAGGTTCCTTAAGTTCTATTTCCTCAGAACTTGATAGTTTAAAAGCAACTAGGTCTGCTTCTTCAAACCTAGAGGAAGCTCTTATATCTCTTCTTTTCCTATCTCGAGCTAATCTTAGTCTCTTCACTTTCTGAATCTCCAGAATCTAAAAGACTCTCTTATTCACTTATACCTTCTGGAACATACTCTGTACTTGCTCCACCTGACCCAGCTATACCCTTTAGATGATCTTCCTCACCCAGTATTTCTTCTAAGTTCACTTTGAAAGTTACTCTTTTCTCGGGTTTTCTTTCTTTGTTTATTTGTTCAGCCTTAGATTTTTGTTCTTTTGAAATAGAATCATTGTAGAGCTCATCTTCATTAAAGATTACATCTCTGCTTATTACTAATTTTCCTTCTTTGATTAGCCAGACCCTGTAACTCTTAGTTTCTGTTCCATAGCCAATAAAGACTCCTTTTACAGCTCTAGGACTTAGCTTGTCTTGAATAGTGTGAACGTATGCTATACACCTGAAACTCCTTAGGTGATTGTATTCAGGTTTAGATTTAGACCACACTTCCTCTAGTACATCAAAGTTAATTGATGCTGTTGGTGATATTTTTATGATATAAACCGCTGTGTTAGCTGCCTCTACCCAAAATTCCCCACCTAGGCCAGATTTTGATAGCATGCTTCTCACTTTCTCCATAATTGTTGTATTCATTCTTTTTGATACCCCATTTTGTTGTGGTGTATACGCACAAGTTATGTGTCTTTTAATTCCTACTCATTTGCATAGGTCATCAAATTGTCTGTTGCAGTATTCGAGTCCATTATCAGTCCTTAGACACTTGATCCTCTTTCCTGTTTGATTTTCTATGTGCATTTTCCATTCCTTGAAAGCTTGAAATGCATCACTCTTTCTTTTGAGAAACTGAATCCATACTTTCTTTGAATAGTCATCGATTAAACTAATGAAATATTGATACCCTGAGATACTAGGTGTAGTGTTATGTGAGCCCCATAAATCCGAATGGATGTACTCTAAAGTACATTTTGTGGTATGTTTTCCCTTCTGAAAACTGAGTCTATGAGTCTTTCCCAATGCAGATGTTTCACATAATCCCATAGCTTTTACATCTCCTTTGTTTAGATGATCCTTTCTGACCAAAGTCTCCATTGATCTTTTTCCCATATGAGCTAATCTGCGGTGCCATCTAGTTGTCGTATCAATAGTTTCCTTTGCCACATTGACTTTTGTACTTAGTACCTTTCCATCTAAGAAGTATAAACCATTATGATATTTTTCAGATAGGAATTTGTCACCATTTTTATTGAAAAACTGAATGCTAAAATCATTTCCTTGATAATAACACCCCAATTCTTCTAGTTGAACATAAGATATTAGGTTCCTGCTCATTTCCGGTACATATCTCACATCATTTAAGGTAACTAAGTTACCTTATTTATTCTCAATTACGGTCTTACCAACTCCCTTGACTGAGTAGTATGAGTTATTTCCCATGTATACTTTGTTTCCTTCAAATTCTACTAGATCAGTAATTAGGTCTTTTCTAGGTGTTATATGAAAAGTACAGTCTGAATCCATTACCCATTCCTTAGTAGTTGCTGTTAGACTTGCAGTGTAGGCTGAACTCTCCGAGCCTGTTACTACAAAATTTGTTGATTCCTTTCCTTTCCCATTCTTCTTTTGTGGGCAATCACGTTTCCAGTGATTTTAATCTCCACATATCCAACAAGCCCCGATTTCTTCACTGTTCTGTCTTGGCCTAGACTTAGACCTACCTTTGCTCTTTGATCTACCTCTGTTCTTTCCAGAACCCTTTGCATTTCTCTTTTCTGTTTTACCTCAGCCATCAACGGTCAAACCTTCTGAATGTGTTTTCTTTCTTTTTAATAACACCTTTTGCCTTAGGTTTGATTCTATTCCATAGGCTCCTGTTATTACATCTTCCATAGTTAGAGTGTCTTTAGCATTTCTGAACTGTAGAGTATGTGTAAGCGGATCATATTGAGGTGGTAGACTATTTAACAATGCTATTGCTTGATCCTCATCTTGAATAATGACTTTTAAGCTTTCTAAGTCGCCGATTAACTTTAGGAACATGTCAAGATTTTCTTCAATAGATTTGTCTTCATCCATCCTGTATAGAGAGAACTGTCTCTTTAGATAGACTCTGTTAGCCTTAGTCTTTATCTCGTAATCTCGTTCTAGGGCTTTCCATTGCTTGAATGTTGTAGGTTCATTCATTATCTTCCTCAATACCGAGTTAGATATGCATTTCCCGAGCAGGCTCCTTGCTCTTCGATCCTTTAGCTCCCATTGAGGATCCTTTGAAATTGGCTTGCCTATCTTGATCTCTTTTCCTGTTTCTTCATGATCTTTCGCAAGAACTGTGAGAAGACCATGAATCTCAAACTGTCCCAGTATTCTGTATTTCCATAATCCGAAATCTCTTTTACCATCGAATTTCTCCACCTCAAACTTTCTTGAAATGACTTCCATGCTTGAAACTTTTGAATGCTTTTGACAAAGCTGTTGAGTATTTATGGTCCCTTGATAAGCAAGCAAATACTAATGCTTTTTGTATTTTCTTTGCGAGCAAATCACTATCGTTGACCTTCCAGTCTCCTCCACGTCTCCGAGAGAAGAAGATGAGGGACTGCAACAACCTTTCTTCAGGTAAGTCTCCTTTCTTGTAACTCCTTTCTTTATAATTCCGAGCTTAATGCTGTTAGATCTTTCTCTATCGCAGGCTCTGATACCACTTGTTAAAGCATCAACTCTAAATTACGGCTCAATTTCATTTGTGGATCAAAATTGAGGTGATTGATTCGGATTTGAAGTAAGAAACTTAAAGGATGAAAAGAAATTGAACGCGAGAGTTATGGAGTTCCTCACCGAGTAATTCGGTGAGTACATCTCTCTTCGGATCGAAATCCGGAATCCATTAATCCTCTGTATATGTTCTTGTTACAAAACTTCTCTCTGTGGTGATTCGTAAAAGACAAATATCGAATACAAAAAAGGAAGATAAACCTAGACTAAAACGTGGTTAGATTCATTCTGAGCTGATGTTGGGCCGTGCTCGACCCAAAAAACAAAACGAACCAAAATGAACTTGGGCCAATACTGACCAAAGACCAATTAAGCAAATCAATTGCTTAATGGACTGCTAGTTCGCCCACTGCCCATGAAAATCTTGCGACAAAACCAACATATTCCAATAACTTATCAACATTGGAGTTACATGCCGGTACACCGGAGGTAAAGCCACGTGGCTGAGTAGATGCACATGTGGAAACGTTTACACATGAAGATAATATTGTTTGGAATTCTCGAATAATATCTAGGTGGGCCGTTTGGGCCTTCGTTTTATCAATGTTTAAATTATGTAATGTTTAACTTTAAACCCATTTGGGTAAAATAATAAATTAGACTAAAAAACAAATATAGATTAGTTCACAAATTTATTAGTTTTATTCTCAGGGGTAGTAAAGTTGCCAAAACAATAAAACGAAAACACACGAAATAGCCCTACTCCGTCTTCCTCCGCCGCAACAGCTAAGGAAAATCTCTCAAATCTTAAAGCTGCTCAATTCGAATTCTAGGTTAGCGGTCATGAAAGATCCTGTTGCCATTAAATATGTCTCTGGGAAAGACGAAGAAGAAGACGAGGAGGAGGGTAATGAAGACCTAAGCTTGAAGATATTGGAGAAAGCGTTATCGAGGCGTGATGTTGGGAACAAGGTTGATAAAACAATTTCGGATCTCTGCGATTCTGATGTACTAGGTACTGTGATGGTTAATGGAGGGAAATCTAAAATTAAAAACGCTGAGAGTAGTAAGAAGGCGAAGAAAATCAATTTAGAAGCTGCCCACGAAATTGTCAGTATGAAGGATTTTCTTCTCTATATCTCATTACAGTTTCAATTAATGCTATTCTCTCTCTATCATAACTTCAAATTAGTTTTCTTTGACTTGCAATTTGATGGTGATTGTTTAGGAAAGTTTGATGCCTTTGTGTTTTAATGCTCTTCGATCTTTCCTTCATTTGTATGATTAGCCCATTGTTTGGAAAGACCAAGATGAGGATAATGTAGTGGAAGATGTATTAAAAGGTGAAGAAGATGATGATAATGAGGTTGAGAGATCTGCTGAACCAAAAACTGGAGAAACATCTAGCAATATGGTTCTGAAAAAGCTTCTTGTGAGTTGAATGAATCATTATTGCACTTATCTCCTACGGTTTTTGGGCAAAAGAAACTGTATGACCATTCTTGGGGTCTTTGTGTTATTAGCGTGGAGCAAGGTACTTTGATCCTCCTGATGCCGGTTGGGTGAGCTGTTATAGTTGTGGAGAACAAGGTCACATAACTGTCAACTGTCCAACTCCTACCAAGCGTAGGAAGCCTTGCTTTATATGTGGGGGTTTGGAACATGGTGCAAAGCAGTGTCCAAAGGTGCGGTCTTAAGCTTGATGGTAGATCTTTTATGTGGATACCTTGCTCTTTCATTCTCTAATATCCTCTTTAAGGCTTGCAGAGGTTTGTGAGTATAGTTATGTGGTTACCATGGAAGATTTAGGGCAACTAGTCTTTTTTGGTTGCAAAGTAAAATTTTCCTTCTTTCCATAGGGACAAGATTGTTATATTTGCAAAAAAGTTGGTCACCGAGCTAAAGATTGTCCGGATAAGTACAAAAGTGGGTCTAAAGGAGCCATATGTTTAAGATGTGGAGACTTTGGACATGACATGATTTTGTGCAAGTATGAGTACACTCAGGATGATTTGAAGGTAATTTGGTTTGCCTGATATTCAATACTCTGTTTAAGATTTTGTTTTTAACACCTGTTGTTCATCAAAAGAATGGTTTTTAAGAAAGGAACTTATCATGACCATATAAGGATTATGTCTTCTACTCCGAACCTGCACCTGCTTTCATGTTTTTTGATTTTGTGATTGCTTTTGTAGATTTTAATTATATTGCCCTATCTACTTTGGCCAGGATATACAATGCTATGTCTGTAAAAGCTTTGGCCATCTATGCTGTGTCGAACCTGGTAATTCTCAGACATGGGCAGTATCTTGCTACAGATGTGGTCAACTGGGCCATACTGGGCTGGTAAGTTGTTGAGATTCTGATTTTCAATCATCCACTCTGTCTATCAAGATTGTGTCTCAAAACATAATTGATCTGTTGTAGTCAAAGTGAAAATGCAAAAGTTCATCATTTAACTAAAACAATTTTCTTTCTAGGCATGTGGTAGACACTACGATGACATCGATAAGGATTCTGCCAATGTATGCTTTAAGTGTGGGGGAGAAGGGCATTTGAAGCGTGATTGCCCTAATTCTTCCAACATGAGCTTTCCAGGCAACAGCAGGGATTCAATCAGTGTTTGCTATAGGTGTGGGGAAGAAGGGCATTTCTCACGTGAATGCCCGAATTCATCAAGCATAAGCACTTCACATGGCAATGACTCGTCAAGTTTATGCTACAAGTGTAATGGAGCAGGACATTTTGCTCGTGAATGCCCGAATTCCTCCCAGGTAGGCTCTACCTCACGCCATTTGTGCATTGAGCTCTCTGCTTCTTTATTCTCTCTCATACTATGACTCAAGAGTTTTTGCTATATATAGGCTTCAAAGAGAAACCGTGATACATCTACACCATCACGTATATCTCGCAAGAAAAGTAAAGAGGATTCAGAACACAGTTATACTCCCCATGAATCTAATGGGAAGACGAAGAAGAAGAAGAAAACACACAAAGAAGAACAGCCCCATAGTACACCGAAGAAATCAAAACATAGAGGTGGTTGGATCACAGAGGATCCGGAAGAACATTCTTTTCAAAGAGAAGATATCAGGAGGCGAAGGTCTCCCATTACACCTTCTAGTCGTAACCAGAGGCTACCTACACATATTGGTCATAACCATAGATCACCAACATTCAATTCTGGTGGCCACTTCACGGATTTTCGTTCGCCCATACCACATGGAAGAAACCATAGGAATCCATCATTCGAGTCTAATGGGCATCATTCAGGTCTTTCACCGTCAAGATGGCAGCCTTATGAACCTCCTACTCATCATCATAACCACCACCATCATCATCAGCGGCATCATAGATATGAACCTGCACCCTCGAGGTATGGTCCCCGTCACCAGTATATTGAGTATGCAGAGCACTATGATCGGCGGTAGTATCAATCTGATATGTTCAAGGTCAAAGCCAGAGCTCGAAGTTAATTATGCTTGGTGGTCTTTGGTGGGTTCGGAGGTAGCTTCCCTTGATCTCTTATATTTGATTCGGGTTTTGGGGCAGCTTGTCATTTTTGTTCTAGTAGTTTGTTTAGTCCTCACTCACTCCCCCAAAGCCAACTGCTCAGATTTTCTTTCCTTATTTCATGTTTTTTTAAATTTGAATTTTGAACAGAGTTTTGTATTTGTTATCAAGGATAATTAGTATATCATCTATAAAATTGATTATTATTCAACCATTTGAATTTGGCTTATGGTTACTGGAAAAAATAGGTCATTTTGTGTTCTTTGATAAACTGTTGGAGCTCTCAGATTTTTGAGTTGGTGCTTATTTTCCACTCCAAATAGATTTCAACAATATCTAGACCGCATAATTCCTTCACGGCAGGCATTGTAGCAGGAACCGGCAACTGAAACATTGAAGCAGAGGAACCGTCCTCACCTTTCCACAAACATAGTTGTTTCCTTGCTTCTTTCACAGCATCTCTTATGGCACAATGCACCGAAGCTGCCAGTAGCAACGGAGGCTCTCCTGAGGCTGTATTTGAAGCAAACAATATGAGCAAAGAAGTTGATTGCAGGTTTTTGAAAAGTTTTTGTGTAAGGGACAAGTGACTAACCTTTAGAAGAGAGTACTCGTTTTTCATGGCGTCCACTGTTTAGTATCTCGACATTGAACTGTCTAGGAATGGTGTCGACTGTTGGGATCTTGTATGTCCATGTACTGTCTGTCAGAAGGAGTCCTTCTGTATTTGTTATGTACTCTTCGAGGATGAAAAATCCAAGTCCTTGCACAAAAGATCCTTCAATCTGAACAAGAAACACACAAATCACATCACAAAAGAGATTCATTTGCTTTATGTGCTCTCTTTATTCATATTACCTGTCCTAAATCGACAGCCGGGTTGAGACTTTTTCCGCAGTCGTATAAGATATCTGTCTGTAGAACCGTAGTTTGTCCGGTCACAAGGTTTACTTCAACCTGTATTATCACCATTGAAACACCAAAGTTACTCCATTTCTTTATACAAATTCAGATTTTAAAGGGCACAACTTTAGTGAACAAAGAAACCAAAACTTGCCTCGCTGACTGCAACACCATAGTTCAGGTACCGAGTAGGAGTGTTTCCTGGAGTATACAAGTCAATAGCTGATAAGTTCACGGACTGAGAATAGGCCTGTGTTTTGAGACATGAATCAAAAGTCAAAATCAAGAAGCTCCATCTTTACAAATAGTAAACAGCGAGTTGAGGAAGAGAACCTGAGAAATTAACTTGTTCCAGCTGACTGGACCATCCGATTGCTTCAATAAAGGTTTCAATCTTTTGACTAAGGTTTCACAGCAGAGACGAACAGCTGCACAGCTTCCCTCGGATGTTGTGCTACCTCCTGTATAACTTCCTTGGACCATGCTTAAGGTATCTGCTTGTACAACTCTTATCTTATCAAAGAGCTCTTCGGTTCCATCGCATTGGAGCAAACCAAGAGCATAAGCAGTCATCTGCTTCACCTTTGTCCATAGCCCTTGTCCTATCTCGATTCCACCAACCTCAACAACAATAGTGCCATCACTAAGAATGCTTACTCTCCCTGGAGTTGCAAACATGGCAACTTGATATATGATGGGCACTCGAGAAGTCCCTCGTTTTTTCCACTTGTTAGACTTGTTAAACTCCCTGACAATTGAAATCCGCTTCTCAAAGTTAGAAGATACGCCGACCTTATCCCACATCGCAGACAAAGTATACTCATGTGGCTCACCAGCACCATCATTGTAGAACAGAGCTAAGCTCTCATATGTATGGAGATTAATCTTTCTTACGGCATCAACATCCAAGGAGAGACTAGAAGCTACGTTTTCAATAATGGCTTCAGCGATATACGTACCCTGGACATCTCCAGGGGCTCTCATGATTGCTCTGCTTAGAAGATTTGTTTTACAAATTTTGATATCAAAAGATAAGGCCCCCCAATTGTACTTCTTTAGCGACCCTATGATATTTAATGGAACAATCATGCTAAACCCAAGAGTTGAACCTGCATCAATTAGTAACTCTAGGTCCAACGCTGTTATCTTCCCTGTGGATTTGAATCCAACATTGTAGGTTATCTTCATAGGATGTCTCCCACCAGTCATTATCATATCGGTTTTCCGGTTTACATAAGTCCTCACAGGTCGCTGCAGTTTATTTGCAGCAACAGCGCATGCTGTTGCAACCTGAGAGCACAGTGGAAAACTTTCAGGGTTATGGTTCAATTGAAGGAAAATGGCCAAGATTGGTTAGTGAAAACTTACAGCCATTGACTTGACAGCTTTTCCTCCAAAACCTCCACCTACACGTCTGGTTATGACACGGACATTGTTTTCAGGGATGCCAAGGCAAGCAGCTATCGTGGACTGTACGTACTGAGGGAGCTGAGTTGAACTATGGACTACAATGGTGTTGTCTTCATCTGGCAATGCAAGGGATGTTTGTGTCTCCATGTAGAAGTAGTATTGCGACCCGAGTCTTACCTATTTCATATCAAACTTATATAAATATTTGCTCTGAGTTTTACTTGAAAAAATTGAAGGAGAGACGATATTAGTACATACTTCGGAGCTAAGAATTCGATGATCAGCTTCAGCCATTCCTTTTGATGAATTGCCAACCTGTTGCGGGTAAACAAAAGGCAATATCTTGAAAAAACTTGATCTTTTTACCGCGTCTTCTATTGATAAGATGGGAGGTTCTAAACCCTCTGTGTCGTATTCAACAACTGCAAGATTGGCTGCTGTATCCGCATGTCTCTGCGTGTCTGCAACCTACCAATTTACAAGTGTTAGTAATTCCATTGCTGATGGGAATTCAAACTCATAGCAAAATATGTTTGGACTTTACCACGAGGGCGATGCATTGGCCTACACAAATGGCGAAATCCTCTGCAAATAAGGGCTCAGTGCTTATTGCAACCTTCAAACCCACATTCTGTGCACCTTTAGGAACATCTTTGCAGGAAATGACTGCATGAACACCATCAGGTACCACGTTTTCCTTGAAATGAATACCTTTTATTCGTGCGTATGGCTTTTTGCTATAGATGAATGCTCCATAGAGACAGTTTGTTGGGGATGGAATATCATCCACAAAAACAGCCTCACCAGAAGCCTGAAGGGATGATCCAGATTTAGTAACAGGCTCACCAACTGGATTATAATCATTGTTTATGGGAACATGTTGTGAAGAAGACAACATTGGCAACGGTTTTGGCGGATCCAAGTAGTAACCATTTGATGGTTCTTCTGTAGTATGAGTTAATAAAGTGTGAAGGAACTCGAAAAGGAAGCCTCGCGCTAAGCTTGACCTGTAAGCAAGATTGCTTGTACCGTCTTCAGGTACGATGCTCTTGCCAAGTAAAGCAATAGCTTCATTCAGAACATTGTCAGTGATTACTTTCCCGGACAGGAACTCCTCAACTTCCTTACATCTAATGGCGTGTTTGGTCCCGTAAGCTCCAAAAACCAGTCTACAGTTAACAAATGTTGTATCCTTCACTTCAGCCAAGAAAGCAGCATTTAGATAAGCCAGAGCGCTTCCTGTCGGACGTGGTGCAGCTCGATAGGTTTCAAAGAGCAATTCAGAGTTTGTTTCAGAATGCCAAAATGGAATTTCAATACTGAGAACCAGTTCATGAGCTTCAAGAGGAGGTCGCTGAAGAAACACCTCCAGTGTTAACTTCTCGGGTCCACTTGGTGAGCTCATAATGTTAACAAATGCACCAGCAGCAAGAAGTATTGTAGCCATGTCGGAAGGAAATTGTTTCCTCTGAGCCATTACAAGGTTTCCTGCAATGCTACCAAAGTTCCTGATGAATCTTGCAGCGATCTTTTCCATATGAGTGGCAAGTTTCTCAAACATTTTTGCAGTTTCAGATGAAACCCGAATCTCTTTCAAAGCAGAAATTACTTTGGATATTGTTACAGCACCTCCGATCTCAATCCCATTGTGTTTCTCTCTTATCTCTTTCAACTCCTGGATTCGAGTTAGATCTATGTATTTGTCGTAATTATTTTCTCTTTCTTCTTTATAGTATCCATTACTTGTGTTACCAGCAACTAGTTTGATAGAGACTCCATTACTATTAGCTTTGAAAGCTCCCAATAGGCCTTGGAGTTCCTCAACACTCGCTGGACTGCACCATCTGAGGTTTCCTGAATCAATTGATTTAATCTCTTCCTTGAGAAACTCCGGGAATGTACAGATAGGCTTGTCATTGCGAGGTAAACTCATGATCATTTCTTCTTTACTAGACCCTTTCTTACAGAAAGAGTTGAATCCAAGATCCTCAATGTCCACATCCGAAGCAAAGCTTTTGCAAGCATCTACAATTGGACGATAACCAGTACACCTACATAAGTTTCCAGACACAGCCTTCTCTGCCTCGACAAGTGTAAGCTCAGAAGATTCAGACTTGTCAGCGTCTAAAAGAGCAGAGAAGAGAGAAACACTCATTCCTGGTGTGCAGAAACCACATTGAGAGGCATGAAAACCAGCGAATCGCTTGTGAACTGAGTGAAAACCGTCTCTGCTGTTTCCAATTCCTTCTGACGTCGTAACGCTGCAATGGTTGATGCTGCAAAGGAGAGTAAGACAAGAACTGACTGTGAAATCTTCCACATGATGTAGAACAGGATCGTACTTGGAGAGAAGAACAACACAAGCACCACATCCTCCTGAACGAAACAACAACAATGTTAGATAGAGAAGCACAATGACGAAGAAGAAGGATAATCAAAGCAATCACCTTCGCCGCAACTGAGCTTAACACTCTTGAAAGAAGTCTGACAACGAATGAATTCCAATAAAGTTGTTGAAGGGTCAACGGCGGATAGATCAAGGTCGAACCTTTGGCCATTAATGGCAAAAACTAAGCTCATCTCTCTTCTCTCTCTCTCTCCGTAACCACTTCTTGTACATATTTGCAAATAAAATTTTCGTCGTCCACATATATTTAGACAACTATAGAAACAACTGTGATTCACTATCTTAAGGATAGAGTGAATGTTGACCTCTGAATACAGACCCTTGACTCTCTGAACTTATTCGACGTGTAGGCTTCTTTATGTCTCAAATGTGCCCACAAAAAAAGATATAAAAAGAGATCTGTATTATCATGAATAGTCTCGTTGAAAAAAGATAACGACTTTTTTGGAGAAAGTGACTGACAGAGTAATAAAATAGTTAAAAAGAGACTTCTCAATTATTCGAGTGAAAAGCATACTGAATTAAAAAACACCAAAATATGAAATGGTGACTGATTATATTATATAAAATATGCAACAACATAAAGTATCGGACATATTAGTTCTAAGAAATATGAGCGAAGATGTTAGAGTCATGAAGGATATCTGAGTAATAAAGGTTGAAATTGAGATAATCCCAGAAACGTGAGAGCCCAAACCTCCCATGTTTTGGTGCTCTCAAGTAACATTTATGCAGTTCCTTCAACTCTTTGTCAAAATTATGCTTCACCATTATCACCTGTTTATGTGAATATAACACTCAGGTTCTTGCAACAAACTGAAACAAAATTGATTTGATATGTACTTCATATTCTTATTTTACCTGAGATGTGTTTATGCCTAGCATTTTTGTCAATGTATCGTTTGGAACTCGACCTGTACTCTGTATGCCTTTTGGAAGACAAGACCGGAAGTCCAGTGCGCATTGTAAGATGTTTTCAATGATGTTAGATATGTGTTGGGTTTCTTCAGATAGGAAACATCTGCAAGTGTTTGATAATGGGCGGTTAGATTATATGACGCATTGCATTTTTTAAAGAGCATTAGATCAGGTAAGTCAAATTCCAGTGCCACGAAACAGGACTTACATGCGCAGAGCTTCACTTAGATAAGCCATATGTACAGACTCAAGATCCATCATATCCTTGACCTGAAAACCAAGAGGAGCTAGGATGTGTAATTCTTATTCAGGAAACCAACCAAAGAGAAAGCCACTACTGGATTCGCAATAAAAGTATGCATGAGCATCATGCACTTTGCTTTCAGAATAGCTAAGAAATTATGTTAAACTGGTCCTGGTAGGTTATAGCGACAAAAAGCACGCTTGAGTCGCTCATACTCAACAATTAAATAAAGAATCTTACTTTTAGATAACATAACACTTCAGCAGGAAATCACGGAAGCATATTTATATTTTGACAGAATAAAGTGTAGAGTGTAAGGTGTGTTCAGACCTTATGCTTCAGTGAATGAAGGAACTGAGACCATGATACGTGAGACAATTCCGAATGTACATATTGCTGTAGTGCTGATACAAAATGGTTGACCTGATGCCTGGCACATTGAAGAAAGGTGTTAAAGATACTCAAGTTAACACAGAGACTCCCATCATTTAAAAAAATATGCTGTGTATCAAACAAGTACATATGAAGAAACAACACAAATGTTTACAAAAAGTCATACATTATTGCATGGATTGAAATCAGTGCTTTCTTTCTGTTACTCTAATAAATGATTTTGCCAGAAGCTATATAAACCACCATACCTAGTTATGCAGTCGCATTGCCTAATAAATACTTAGCACTATGAGTCCCCAGGAAATTATGAAGTGTGAGGCTTTTAATTGTCAATTTACCTTAGCTTCATCAATATGTTCAACCACCGGAGTTCTTGCTTCGCTATCTCCTCTTTATTTGTGTGCATCTTATGTCTTACATCCTAAATGAACAATTAATCATTGTGCCATCAAAATCCCAGAAAATGAAAAGTGCTATGAGAGATATCACGAAGAACATCAAATAGCATCCTCCATGAAGAACTTAGAAAATTGCAAGAAGAAGAAAAAATGTTCAGAGGTGCTATGTCACAAAGAGTGAAAACACAAAGTAAAACCGTTACCTTCAGTGAGCACCAGACATCAGTTAATGCATAGGCAGATAGTTTCACTTGGACCAAAAAGCAAAATACATCAGCATATGCTTTCAGCGCATCACATGTTAAAATTATACTGATTGGCCAGTCAATTCGATATCCCAACCCTAAGAAATCAAAAGAACGCACTCCTGCAAATGTTCACACATCAGTATCAGATAAATTATTCAGTAGACATAGTAGTAAATTTACTAACTGTCAAACCATACCAATAGTTGGTGACGGGAGATGCATTGTGCCTTGTCTCTTGTACAAAAATAACCTGTCCTTACAGATGTCCCGTTCACATGATGATCTCTGAATTGATGATTCTAGAAACCCTTGGATCTCCGCCATTCTGTTATCTGCCTCTGTAACAAGCCATTTCTAGGAATCCAAATGAGAGAAAATGGGTATAAGCATCATCTAGAGATGTCAAAATTCATCACAATAGAATAGATTGATATTAGACTTACATGATGCCAAAGGGACACTACAAATACATCTGCCCAATCTGCTAGCTCCATAAAATGATATCTGCGTAGAGCTAGCAGATGTTCTTGCAAGCCGAATCCTTCTTCGAGCAACTTGATAGTTAGCTTACTGATGAAGTTATATCTTTTATTTTGTTAAAGGGAAAAGTGATATATGAATAGTTATGACTTGTTAGCATAAGAAAAACATCCCTAAAAAGGAAACGATTACAAAATGACAAATAATAAACCTAAAT
Organism: Lepidium sativum; assembly: GCA_023374145.1. NCBI lineage: Eukaryota > Viridiplantae > Streptophyta > Magnoliopsida > Brassicales > Brassicaceae > Lepidium > Lepidium sativum. The sequence goes on along the minus strand of JAKUCM010000059.1, from coordinate 5,164 downwards.
ATGTATATCTATAACAAATGAAAGCATCGAGAGAGGATACTGAAGATGAATTTCCTGAAGCAGACACTTTTCTAAAACAAAATCAAGTGGCAATTCAAATGTACCAGAGGAGTTCTGTTTCCAATCACTAAACGCTTCAATTTCCGGGTTATTTGATCTACAAAGCATACCCTCCCATTTACTTCCACCAGTTGCATTCAATTTTATTTTGTCAAGACAACCTTCTTCACTGGAAGATAAACGAACGCAAGAATGTTTTCGATCTCCAACATCAAACCTATCTATGCCACAATCTTGGTTGGCATGGCGATGAATCTTTCTGTCAGTCTGAGAACTATGGGATTCCTCATCAAAATCGATACAGAATCCTACAGGTATCCTGGCAGTGCAAGTTTTTGAAGGGTCATCCACAGCAGAAAAATCAAACCAAGGCAAAGATTTCCTTTGGTCCCTCCTGTTTGTGCTTACATGATTGCGCAAGAAATCACATCTCAGTAAAGGATTCATACTGAGCACCTCGTAAGGGTAGTTTACCTTTGTGTCTTTCATCAAACATACTTTAGTATTTTTCAGCAAATTATGCTCTCTCTCGTGTTTTGAACAATTATCACTACTGGGAATGTTGTTTAAAAATAGGGTCCTTTCATCAGTATTGATTATGTGCCTCTGTTCCACCCTAGCTTCTGAATTAATTTGTGGATCTTCTTTGTCATATTCCGCAGTTTTCTTATCAACCAAAAATGGATTTTTCGGTAATGCGCCAAGGGGCCATGACTCCATAGAAAGAGGCCCCCTAAATTTATCATCCTCACATACTTCAATTGACTCTTCCCCTTTCCTCACAAAATTATTGTCGATGTAAGTTGATCCACTGTGCTGAACAGGATTCTGATTAGAATTCCCATCAGAGGCAACAGAGAAACGTAGAGCTGATAAATAATTTTGTGGAGGTCCCATTAATGTACTTTGTGAATCAAGGAGTCCAATATCAGATGCTTCCAAGGAATCCCTAGGCGATGAACATTCTGATGAGCATGATGCATCCATTTCTAAAAACAATCTGTCTTCTGTTTTCTGGTCATCAGAATCCGAACCCCTCTGGTCGCTGAAATCCCAAGAAAATGTTATCAATTCACGTTCAGCATGCTGGGCTAAATGATATATAGGATCTGGAAGAACACCTGGTCAAGTCCAGTTCCATAGTTGAAGGAATTAGTAAATTTTCATCGTCTATGAAAGGAATGGAACTTTTCTGATTTTTTTCTCCGTCACCATAGAATATTGGTAAAGATATTGCTCCAGAAACCTACAATTAAACAGTCAATACAAAATACTACTCAAAGGAAATAACTTCTCGTTAGTCCAAATACAACAACAACAACAACAACAACAAAAGAAGAAGAAGATAACATTTAGGGTCCATATACTAATCACTAGCACCAGCTCACAGTCACAAAAACCAAAGAAAAGGTGCTTCTACAATGCTGAATGGCCTGATAAGAAGGGATCCTTAAGTACAATGCAAAACTGACACTGAGGATGTAGAACACATTAAAGATTTGCATGCACATGAACTTATAAGTTCTTGTTTAACCAAGACATCTGCAACCTACTGTATCACAGAGAAATATAATGATGGTAATTTTGACATCATAGTTCATAATATCATTCTGGATATACAACACACAATAATTTAACTGAACTATCAGTAAGATATCAACTAGATGGAATGAAATTGATTTCGCAACAAAGTAAAGCCACTTATGGCCTATAAAACGAGTAAAGTCAGAACTCACATAACAACGAGAGGGTACAATGCGACACATAAACAACAAAGACCAAAGCTTCACATATATAAATCAGAGATCAAGAGCTAATGATTGGTAAATAACAATCAAAAGAAGCAGGATACCTGCCCAGGGAACAGTTCAAATGTTTTTGACAAATCACCAATTTTTTCTTGCATACTTCTGTAGTAATCATCTCTTTTCTTTATCATCACTTCTATATGTAATTTGCTGAATGTTATGGGAGATGGGTACCCTAGACTGGTTGTAGAATAATATGTCCAGCAGGGAAGAAGATCTGTGTAATATTTGTGTCCAGATGCAGGAAGATTACACAATTCAAGAAGCTTTGTAATTACTTGAAGCTGTTGACCAGCCCTTAGTATAGGTACCAAGAAGCCACTCAAGAAACACGGAAGAAGCCCTGCTTCTCGCTCCTAGGGTGCAGCAGAAGAAGCAATTTAATACCAATGGTTTAAAGATACTAAGATCAAAGATGCAGTAAACTGTAAAATAATATTACCCTCACGCTCTTTAATGGGGAGATACCATGCTTATTCCAAGAAAAAGATGTCGATTCACTAACACATTCCACAATGAACTCCTTGTGAGGATCATGAAGTTCGGCTTTAAATATCCATGATCTTATAAACTCACAATATGGCTCGCATGTTTTGAGGAACAAAAACTTAAGCATAGCACTGTAAGCAGGATCAGCAACCTACAACAGAATATGTCGGAAGAAAACTTTTAACTGTTCAAGCTCCTGGCTCAGTATAAGAAGCTTAAGAAAGAAAAAATTTCAGACTCGCCAGGTTATGTATATCACTTATTAATAAGCATAACTTGCAATTTTAATTACCATATCAAGAGGTCCACATCAGAAGGTGCATAAAACTATCAAATATGACATGTACTGATTTTCATTTTAAAAAAGTCCTTTTAAACATGTAAATCTAGCACTTACTAATATGAAAAATTAGAGTACAGAGATTCAAAATTTTAATGACGCAAAGTATCCATCACTAAAATGTGAATGTGAAACAGCTGAAATTAAAGGTCCCCTCTAGGCTACATTAACCCAGTAACTATGTGCGTCATGAAAGAAGAGAAGAGGGCGTATACAAAACGAGGAACGTAACTTAGCCTAACCTTTAGTTGTGAATATAAGTAAGTAAGCAGGTCACTTCCTCTGTAGAACCCACGAAATCGTGTGGTTGCTTCGCTGATCAGACATTCCCACGAAGAGGCACAATATGATAAGGCTATATCATACAAATTACATATGTTTGCAAGAGCTTCAACTTGTGTTCGTAACTCTCTAGTATGCAGAAAAACTTCCAATAACGTTATCTTTGGATGAACGACATTTGTAAGGCAGCCTAACCAAGATAAACCATGGTCAGGCCTATCAACAATGTTTGATGAACGCCCTCAATTCTATAGATGCACATAATGTATCCAATCCAGATATATAGCCTTCTAGGACCTTTCTCACAGCAATAGCAAAAGCCTGATTAACTAGAGTATAGCAGCTTTTACTATTGGCTTTTTCATTTTCATCAATTTTAACAGCTGTTTTCTACATCCAAATTCAAACTTGTGAAATGGTCTATGAACTTGTGGAGAAGAAAGACCAAAGAACCAAAGCAGCCAATGTTCCTAAGAATCTGTCCCAAAGCATCAGTGCTTGACAAGCGATGCCACAAGCTCGGAATTTTGTGGAGGGTCCTGTCAGCTGGCACAGAGCAAAATGCAGAAGAGAGCTGCTCTATACTAATAAGAGAAGACCTCAGCACCTTGCAGAGCATTCAGCGCTAACCTGACCAAGCTTGATTCCTATTTACAAGTAACAAAATGTAAGAAAAGAGAAGTAGTTTCAGTTACTTTGCCGCGTGATTACAAAAATTTATCTCTTGGTAACGTATCATATGATGAAAAGAGCTAGACTGTCAAAGGACTATAACGTATCTTATCTACGCAGTAAGGATATTACAGTATTCTAAATAACAATTTTTCAGTACTAAAAACAATTCACCTCGGAAATGTGGCCAGAAGTTGGACACCAAAAGCAAATAAGTTAAGGTTTCCCACACATTGTAATCTTCCTTAGTAATCCATTCCGACACAAAATTTATATATATATACCACCTAGATATTGAGCACTAGCTTAGTGCGTTTGGAATCCAAAACCCTATATAGATCCTAATCAAATCAATAAACAAAATTTATACTTTCCCAAATTCCCTATCAGGGTTTTGCGATCCAAGCCACACAGATAGTAGAGAGAAACAGATACTCATGCAAGTTCCTCCTTCCACAAGATAACATCGTAACATTGTTGCGGAACTAAACTTACAGAGACAGAAGTAGAAGACAAAGAAGAAGCAGGAGCACGAGTTGGTGGAGGTAATCGACCGTTCTGAGAAGGTAAAGATTCCCAATTTCGCGGAGGAAGGTATGGCTCATCCACTTTAAGTTTCTCCAGAAGCGAAGCAAGGTTCGTCGCAGTGACAGGCATGGTTCCCTCTCCGAATATATCCTCACTATATTGTCAAAATCGAAAAATTGCTGAGAGTCAAGAATCACAGAACACAACATTGACTAAGCCGGAATGTTTGTAGTGACAGATAGATTCGTCGTGTTGTTTCCTGGATCCATGGAAGCAGAGCTTTTCAGTCTTGCGGTCGATTCCTGATTCAGAAAGCAAAGAGAGTCGAAGCAAAAGTATGATGTTTGATTTGAAAAGCTGAAGTCTGGTATATGAAGAAGAAAGGCCTAATATGGGCCGGCGTTTTTTATTTCCGGCCCAAATATATGGGCCAATCATAAGATGGAGATTTGGATTTTAGGGTTCAATTCCGTGCAGAGATTCTGCCATTAATCAAGTCATACTGAATAACCGGAAGGTGTAAGTGTTAAGAAATCTGGGCTCTGTTTCCTCTGTTTCAAAATTCACAACAATCAAGAATGATAATAGTTTATCCTGATCTGATAGAAATAAATGACAAGGTGAAGAAGACACACAAGGAAAGACATAAGAGAAGAAAATAGCAGAACATACAATACAAGACTTGAACGAGTTCAGTGAGAATTAACAACCTTATCTACATTTCGCCGGGACTTCCCTTGGAATCCATTAACCTCAATGTTACTTAAACCCTCTTTACATTGTGTTTAGTTTCCCCTTTCTTTCTCTCTTGTATTAGCTCCAGAACATACACAAACAAGCTTATACTTTTCATTGTATCTTTTCTTTTTCTTGTGTTCAATAATATATACTGCAGCCACTCTCTCTCAATGTGCTTTCTTTATATATAGAACAAAGCCTTTGTTTGACCTCCTTTTGCAGCTTCACGGGAACTACACAAGCTCTG